>SCDT01000746.1:0-20527 GCA_004143765.1 Drosophila melanica | reverse complement strand
GCACTGTTGGCCATAAAGTTATCTATGGCATTTATTCGCACAATTCGCTTGTTTTAAAGTTGCGCACATTATTCCAGCCGCATAGTTGACAAATTTCCGCAGGCGACCTTATTGGGCATGACATATATTTATATATATATATATATATATATACTGTATAATATCACTATTTTCACATACATACATATGTTTATGGTTATGACTAGTTGGAACTCAAATTAAATGTGTTGCCCGGGGCAATGTTGAGAAATTATGTGACGAGCGGTTTTATGATTGGGTTTTAAGCCAGGACAAAGCACAAAATGTGGCCCAAACAACAGTAAAATACTGCGCAACACAGTTTGTAAAAGCAGCTTAAAATGGCTAGTATTTAAATATGGAAATTATTTTCAAAATTTGAAATACTGAATGCAGAAATTTTAAATCCAAATCTAATTAAAACTGCACAAATGTTCACGTTTGACAGCATTTTCGTCATAATTTGTCCTTTATATTAATTCTATATGTAAAATATATGCATTAGTGAAAACATTTCGTATTTAAACACTTGGTGAAAAAGATTTAGAATTCCAAATTTCTGTTATTGCTCGATTGTATTTGTCATAATTAGCATAAAAAACAACATTAAAAGTGATTTTGAGAAAGGCAATTTTTTGGTCAAAAATCATGTCAAAATTTTGATTGTAAAGCCTTCGGATCCATAACTCCCATATTTCAAACTCTCATAACTTTGTCAAAAGTGAACCGATTTTCACGTTCGATGGCATTTTGATCATGATTTATCCTATATATTGATTCCACATTCAAAATATATTCATTTTCGAAAATAAAATTTTTTTGAGTTTTTTGGTCAAAAAAGCAAAGGGTCCCCCCTTGTGAATTTTGGAAAAAAAATTTTTTTTTTGATTTAGAATCCCGAGTTTATACTTTTAATCGATTTTATTTGTGAAAATTAGCATAAAAATCAACATTTAAAGTGATTCTGAGGGGGTCAAATTTTTTGTCAAAAATCATGCCAAAACGGACAAAAATTTTGACATGTAAAGCCCCTAGATCCTTAACTCCCATATTTCAAACTCCCATAACTTTGTCAAAAGTGAACCGATTTTCATGTTTGATGGCATTTTGATCATGATTTGTCCTATATATTGATTCCACATTTAAAATATATTCATTTTCGAAAATAAAACTTTTTTGAATTTTTTGGTCAAAAAAGCAAAGGGTCCCCCCTTGTGAATTTTGGAAAAAAAATTGTTTTCAAAATTTAGAATTGCGAATTTATAGTTTTAATCGATTTTATTTGTCATAATTAGCATAAAAAACAACATTTAAAGTGATTTTGGGGGGGTCAAATTTTTGGTCAAATATCACCCCAAAATCGACAAAAATTTTGACATGTAAAGTTGTCAGATTCCATAGTTCCCATATTTCAAACCCCCATAACTTTGTCAAAAGTGAACCGATTTTTACGTTTGATAGCATTTTTGTCATGATTTGGCCTATAGATTAACCAAAACACTCTGTTGCTACCGTTACAGGGTATTTAGGGGCTTAAACGGCGTGACAATTTTTGTTATTGTTGTTGCATGCAAAATTCAAGAAACAATTACTCACTGAGAACGGTCGACCCTTCGAGACTCGGTTGGGCATTTGGCAGTGGCATTTTGTTGGCTCAGCAATCCGCAGCTGGCATCATCAATCAGCATTCGATATGAACAACAGATGTAGTTCGCCGGCAGAGTCGCACCTTTGGCGAATTGTCGGAAATTTCTATCAATAGTTTAGTCCCTGGGTTAACTAACATGACAGGCGGGGTGCAATTATTAATGATGCCAACATATATTTGATTAATGCCACGCGACAGCTTTTTACGGTTTACTTATTGCTTGTTTTACACCAACTCGAAGAGCAGCAGCCAAATAAACTGTGCAGCATTGCGCTAAACCGTTTACGCTGTCCGGGCTGTCTGCCACGTTAACGAGCAATTCGATGCGAGCTTTTGCCAATTTATTTCAATTTGTTGCATCAAAGGGCGGACTCAAAGGGCAATTGCATTGCGAATGACCGCCTTAATTACGACGCATCAGCCATAAATCAAGTGTTGACAGAGGCAACAGCAGCCTCGTTCATAACTGTTTAACTGGCCAATTGCTCATGTAAATTGGCGAGCAGTTGTGCTCAGTTCTGATACTGTTTTCTGTTGCAACGGTGCGTATGCGTAATGCTTTGACATTTGACCGCATTGGAAAACAAGTTCAAGTTGTTAACCTGTCACGCAATTAACTACGGAGTGTGTGACCGTTATTATTTGCGGTTTCAATTAAATTCCAACACCTCGGCTTTATATAACTGTTGCTGCTCTGAGTTGGCGCTCAAGTTGGCCAAAACCGCAGAAGCACTTGAACTTTAGCTGGCAATTGCTCCCCAAGGAGCATTCGGTTATGTGCCGCGATCCAATTAATTCAGAGTCAACCACACACACAGACACATGCAGAGAGCAAAAGAATTCAATTTGGCATTACGCATACGCCGCATGGCCCGCTCCGCGCTGCTTAACTGATTCATTTCGTGCGAATTAACATTTAGATTAAAACGCAACACGCGCCAACTCGCAAATGCAAAATAAAAGCAAAGAATTGTATGTATATACATATAATATATATAATTTTTCATAAATATTTATTGAAAGCAGCGACTTCGGCAACAGTTTCAACTGCAGCCATCTAACTTCCAACGTCCGACTGAGACCAGCCGCACAGAACAGAACCGAGAACTGAAAACCTGAAACCCCCAGCCAGGCCAAGTACTTTGCATTTTTTTGCACAATGTAATAACAGATGAAAGCCAACAACAAGCGCAGCAGTAACAGAAATAAAAGAAGTGAAAGAAGAGGAGAGGCTGGAAGCACGCCAACTGGCAACCGGAAACTTTTTGTGCTTGCTCTAAATTCAAATCAAATATAAAAAGTTGTTGGCATAAAAGAGAGTAGCAGCTGCTTGAAGAAGCACAATGTTATTAAAGGTATCAATACGAACCAATAATAGAAAATCTACTCCAGACTGCAATAACAAATTTCACAAATAAACAACCTGATGAAGGAGTTCAATTAGAAGTGATTTGTTACATTTTGTTGTTGTTTTTTAAACAAAATAATGAGAAATAATGTCGCTAACATTTCAGGCAATTAAAATTGATATATTCATTGACATTGTAAGTCTTCTGCTACTGTTAAGTAACAGATGAATGTTAACATTACATGCGAAAGATCATTTACATATGTAAGTCTTCTGCTACTGTTAAGTAACAGATGAATGTTAACATTACATGCGAAAGATCATTTACATATGTATGTTAAGTTACAGTTCATTAACAGCAACATATTGAGATCAAATTAAAAAAATTCCATTAATAATAGCAAAAAAGAAAAAAAATGAAAACATTAAACAAATAAAGTGAGTTTTTTTCAGCTATAATATATGCTGCTGATATTATGTATGCATAACATTATAATATATATAATGTTCATTGATATGCAAATTATGTGTGTGCTTTAAGCTTTTCGTGTTATTTATTTTCGCCTGCCCGGCTAAATTTAATTTGCGAAATTGCAAGTCATGCTCATGTTGTTCGCACACGATAAGTGCTTATATCTATGTTTTTCACTGAATTCAACTTCCGTTTGTCGCTTACAGCTCACTGGCTTTTTAATATATGTACATATATATATACATAACAAAATAAAAGAAGTACAAACAAATTGTAAAACCCGCTGTGCGCACTTCATAAAATGATGGCAAATGTGGCAGCAGGCAAATCAAATTCCCTTACACCTACAGCAGCAGCAGCAGCAGCATGAGAAGGACCTGCTGTGCCCGAGTAATATAAATAATAAGCATAACAGCGGGCGCGGCAACAACAATAGCAATAAAAGCCAAACAACTGCAAGTCTCCCAAGATGCCAAGGACCAAAGACAAAGGCAGCTGAACAAGCTCAAAATGACAATTGACACGAGTTGGCAGCTTGCTGCCTGCCGTAAGAGGTGTACGAGGGGGGGTGAGGTGAACAACTTTTGTTAGCACTTTGCGCAATTTATTTTATTGTTGTTTGGCAAACAAGTTTCATAAGTTTGCAGCTGCTCGCGACAAACGGCACTCAATTTTGGTCGCAATTTGAACGAAAAGTTGTGTCGAGTTGCGTTCTGCGATTATTAGTTGGCCCCAAACGCAAAGGCTGGCTGCATGTCAAATTTAACATGCCTGGCAAATTTGCATGCCAAATGCATTAATTACGCCGCTCTGTGTGCAAACGATTTGCATATGGCTGAAGTGAATCAATTCAAAGCCAAAAAGTCAATCAAATTGTCAAAATAAAAGCAATGCAACTGCAACAACCAACCAACCAGCCAACCAACAAGCAAACAAACAAACAAACAAACAAACTGACAGACACCGCAGTGTAGCCGCACTTTATAAACATGCAGCGCTGTGTGTCACCCTGTGGCTGCCACCCAGCGGCACATGATGAACTCGCGGTCAGCTGCAACGAGCCTCTCTCTCTCTCTCACACACACACACGCACTCTATCTAGCTGTCTCTCTAAGCCATTTGGCCATTTGCGCTGTTTGTGACGAACAATAAATAAAGTCTAGCCAACGGACACTTCAAAAAACAATTATGGCTGCCGGCGGGAATCGCATGACTGCAGCAGCAATCGTCCATTGGGGCATTGAAATTGCTCTTCCGAATTTTATGCGGATTGCGAATTGGTTCACTGCCCACACCAACAAAAAAAAAAAAAACCCGCTTATGCACTTGTTTATATATTACAAATACGTTTGCATGTAAGAAAACCAAAAAAAGTTTTGTTTACATAAACAACATGCACAAATGCAGCGATGGGCAGTGGACGACTCTAAGCTACTCGCTATGGCACTCAATGTGTGAGTGTTAACAGAATGATAAATGTTAACTTGTATGTTATCAATATAAATAATATCTTACTTTTAAAATATACCTACAAAAAAGTATATAAAACTAATATGCCCTATTCAAACTCTGTTTACAGCGCATTGCAAACCAAAACAATTCGCATGAAAGGCACAGCGTGAAGTTTCTGACAAGCGGAAGTGGAAGTGGCCGTGTATTTGCATGCCACTGTGCATGTGCATGTGTGTGTGTGTGTGTGTGTGCGCGCGTCTGAGTGGGGGTCGAAAAAACAATGGCGGTTCGATGCTGTTAACAACTGCAGTTGTTGTTGTTCGTCTTCTGCCTGTTGCTTTATTTTTTTTTAAATATTTTTTTTTTGATCATGCAAACTGCGAAAGGGCAAAGGTCACCAGGGGCAACTGTTTGTATATGAATAAGTCAGCACTCGCATGGCTTAAACTAACCATTCAAGCCGCTAATAACATTAACATGAGCTGCGTAAAAGCTGTCAACACGTCCTAATGGATGCCCAAATGGATAGCTGCAGCGGTAAAAATGCTGGCAAGCGAAAATATTTTTGAAAAGCGTTAACTTCCAGTTTGGTTTTGTTTGGCGCAGTGCTTACATACATATGTGGAATCAGATTTGGAACACATTTGCCTCAAAGCCAATTAAGGTTGCCCGGGCTGCCAAAAAAGAAAAAAAAACGTTTTCGCCCGCGCAAATGAACGATGAGCGAAGGGAACGGATATAGGGATATAGCAGCGTTGCTTGGCAGCTGTCATAGAACATTCGCATCAGCGGCTGTTGCAGGGATTCGCATGACTTCATATGCGATGTTAGCTAGCTGCTGCTGCTGCTGCTGCTGCTGCTGCTGCTTGCCACTTCTTCTACTGGTTGGCTGCCAGGGGCAACCTGCTGTCAATTTGGCCAGAATTTAAAGTGCTCAGCTCAGCTCAGCTCGGCGTTGTCGTTGCGGCAACTTAAATTCTATTGCCAATTGCAGTCGCTTGCGACAGATGCAATTACCAAACCAGCCCTCTTCGAGACCAACCACTCAGAGTCGGTGCCGCCTTCCTCCCTTCCTCCCCCCCCCTTTCTGGTTGTATGCTTTGCGCTCGTAAATTGCCAGCGTGATATTAAATTACGTGTGACTTTTTACTTCCGCTGCAACGTAATCCATTTCCGGTTCGTTGGTTGGGTTACATTTACCGTTAATCTCGTGCTAAGCGCCTCAAATAAATTATTCGCAGACCCTTAACCTAACCTCCCGTCTGTTGAAATTTGCAATTAAAATGCATGCCTCACTGGTCAGGCGCTGCCCCGTTTTGTGGCCGCCGCTTGACCCAATTCACAGCACAAAACTCAGACAGCTGCAGCAGCGGCAACGGTAACGGCAGCAGGCAACACTAATGTGTGGCAAACGCGAACAAACCATACCAAAAAAAAAAAAGAAATAGCTAAGGTATATATCCGACTGATGCGAATTCCGTTTGGCTTTTGTGGCCTCGTCTGCTGTTGTCGTTGCGGTTCTTGCCAACTCGCTCTCTCCGTGGGCTGTTTATCAGGCTAAATGCAGCTAATGGATTAGAGAGCAACTCCTGGATATGCGCTGGTTAAATGCATTTGCATTTCGGCTGCTGCTGTTGCAACTCAAATGGCATTTGATTGTACTGGGCGCCCGAAAGTATGCAATGGAAATGCAGCAAAACCCAAAACCAATGCGTCGTATACGTTATGCGCCAAAGAACACAACAGTTTGGCAAATGCTGTTGATGAAATGCTGAAAAAGATCGACTGCCATGGAAATTGTGAAATGTGTTGCTCTGGTTAATGCATTAACTGTGCATTGTTTGGTGGCATTTCAATCGGACAAGCGCCGCTCTATGCGATTTTCATTAGTTTAAGTGAGGTGTATTCGATTTCGGTATTGGTTTATTGTTTGTATTGCATGCATTTTGTAGTAAGTTTACTAAATATACCCATCTCTCTCTTACACTTAAAGTATTCTTTTTGTATTTTCCTTACTTTCTCCTCGCAAAATGCAAAGCATTTTTCTAATTCTTTCAACTTTAACGTCAGACAGATATTGCGTAACCTGATTGGCCTCCATTAAATTAAATTACCAGGCCAGAGTACCAGCTGCTGCTGCCGCCCGCCCGCCCGCCTGCCAGCCAAATGCATTTAATTGAGTGGCTGGCTGGCGGGCAAGACAAAGAGCCAGCGACATTCACATACGAGTAGTTACTGTAGACACCGCACTGTGCAAGGGGGAATGCGCATTCTGATGTGCTTTTAATAAGCTCGTCCATTAGCCCAATCAGGCACCGGGTTTTACCTAGCCAATTGCTGGACAGTCAATTAAATGCTTTAATTTCGCCCGATTTAAAGCTGTGCACTGAAAGATAACTAACTTAGCTTAACTTAAAACAAGAATTTGTTTAAAAAAAATAGGAAAAAGTTTGGTTTAAATAAACAAATTTTTGAGGAAGAATTCGCATGTTTAAAATAAGAGTAAAAAGTTTTTAATAAAATACAATTTTTTTTTATTTAAACAGTGCTTTAAATACAAACATTTGTCTTAATTTAAAAACTTTAATTTGAATTTATTATTTCGAAATATTCAAAAGTAAAAAAGAGTTGAATTGTACAGAAAATCTAATCTAAATCTGGAATTTCGGAAAATGTTCCCCTTTTAGTATACTTAATATATATTTTTTTGAAGTGTAGAGCTACTCGTTGCATGCATTAAGCGTAAACGCCAACCGGTAAATGTATGTCATCATGTGGCCTGTCCCGTTGCCCGTTGCCCGTTGGCCGTTGGCAGGACTGCGTCCCAAGTGGGCTCATTACATGAGCCTGAGGCTTTTCCAAGTGGCCTTAAAATGCCATTGCGCCTGCAGCTCCCCTGCGGCTGCTGCTGCTGCTGCTGCTGCTGTTGCTGCTCATATCCGCATATATGTTGCTGTCGTCTGCTGCTGATTAACGCTGCTGAAATGTGTCCATTTTGCGCTTTTATCGCTTTAATTGTTGCAGTTGCAGTTGCAGTTGCAGTTGCAGTCGAGAGTTGACAACCGACAGCTGCGTTTCCTGTGTCACAGTTTTGCATCCGCTTCCTGTTTTCAGGCAGACTGTCAGCAATGCAGGTCACACACACACACACACACACACACACACACATATATATAAATGTGTTTACAAGCTGCATTCGCTCATTAATTGCATTACACACACACAAATTAAACAGACCAAAGATGTTGATTTCTTATCAGCGTAGACAAAGCCGTTTAATTGAACTTGTTGTTTGCGACCAGGCCAGTAATATGGAATTTAATTAAGCCAGGTCAGGCAGCAATTGTAACAGTAATACATTATAAATGCCACGCTCATTGTTATTGTTAAAAGCGAATGATACGCTTATTTAATTTTTAAATTATTTTTATATATACATTCCGAATGTTATTATTATTAATCGAACTGATGCGGATAATTTCTTTGCGTCTGCAACGTGACATGTTTAAATCATATCGCATTTACATTTTAAATATCAGGAAATATGCGAATATATTCGCTGAATATTGAATATCAAACTATGCGCTGCGTTATTGAGTCATAAAAGTCCGGACCTGAAGCTGAAGCTGAAGCATATTTTTATATGCAAACACATTTCCGATTCAAACAGCATTCATCAAATATGAATATATTGCATAGCTCTGATTACCGAAATAATCTTGTTCTGTAATTATTCGAATAAATGTGCAGAAATTAATATCCCGTTTGAGATTGGAAATACATATATTTAATTCAAAATTAAATTTAAACTCAAGCCACAAATGCTGAGATAATGAAACGAAAGTAAGTCCGGCCGCTGTCCGGTTTGTCTGTTAATGCAACCGGGGAATAAGTTATGTGTATATATTGGCTTTCGGGTGCCTTGGTTTTGTAGTTAACAGTTAAGCACTCTTCTGGCCATTAAATGCGCCGTCGAGTAGTTTGGCTTGTAAATCACATTGCACATACGCAGCGTGGGCCAAATGCAAAATTCGACTGTCTGCTGTTGTGTGTGTATAAATATGTGTGTGTGTGTGTGTGTGTAAGCATTAGCTTGAGCTGCATTTTAATACACACAGCGCTAATAATTCACACAATAAGCTCGAAGCCTGGCAGCCAGGCAATGCCAGTGCCATTATTCATAGGGCAGCCAAAGAAGCAGCCGCAATACACCGTGCTCCTCTGGAAGGGCGGGGAGTGAGTAACATATGTCCTGGCAGGTATAAAACAATATACAGTGTAAACTGCACAAACGAACATTTCCATTAACTGGTCAGTTTTTAATTCCAACTCGTTTTCGATATAACAATAATATGATTATAAATAATTAAAAAGATATAATACAAAATAAATGCACTAACAGCAGCTTCATTTTTTGCTAAATCCAAAATAAATGCTTTAAGCCGATTTTAAGCTTGGCAAGGTGTTTGCTTAAGAGAGCTTTTACTGTAGCCCGACAAAGGCAGCAAAGATATGGCCAGCTGTAGTGTTGCTGTGGCAAAGGGCTGAGTGGGAGCGAGCACGTTTATAGCATTTGCCAATGCCCAAAGTGCGCTTTTCACTTTTATTGTTGTTACTGTTAGCTGGTTGTTGGCAACGTGTTTTGCCGTTGCTGGCTGTGCCCAAGACTATATATCTGTCTGGGCTCTGGCTGTCGGCAAATATGCGCTGCAGGCAGCAGCTGCAGCAACTGCTGCAACAGCAGCAACAGCAGCTTCTTACATTTATGTGCTTTGGTTAACTGAGTTTTCAGAGTCTACCTTTTGTTTCAAGTTTTTATGACAGCTTGCTTCGTTTTGAGTGCCGGGTTACAACATGTGTTTTCTGCTCAACGCACAAGTGTTGTGCACACACACACACACACACACACACAGAATAATTTTAAATCGTGTGTTCTTGTTTTTTTGGCTTATGGCATTTACCTTGCATCAAATAAATTAATTATGAGCGATTACTTTACATTTGGGATCCCATCAACAATTGGCAAATAAAATGCCAACAAAATTTACGTCTGACAAATTTCGTGCACAAAAAAACATGTGTATATATATATATATCTTTAAACATGTATATATGTTTTACACATGTCTATTTATTGTGTGTTGGGTTGAATGTGCACTTTATTTGATATTTTTCGATTTTATTGCTCAATGAATACAACAGCAGCAGCGGCAGCATCCACAAATCCAGCCTGGATTGCATTAATGTGCGGAGTTTAAATGCCCTGCGACCACAAAACAAAACACCAAGCAACAGCCAAAGCCGTGCCATAGAAAAAAAGGGACATTTTGCATTTGCATGAAAAATCACAGACACACACAAACACAAACAGGCCAAACTGGTAGTTCACACAACTAAAATATACCCACACCTAGGTAAACTGAACTAACTTGTGTTGAATTTTAAGCAATCAGTTTATTTTGTTAATTTTTTTTTATTTAATATTTATTATTATTTAATTCCTCTTTTTATGCCAACTTCATTTACTCACAATTTGTACGCTCAGTTCTAACCTTAAAATTCTTTAATATAACAAAAACATTTGTTGAATATAAAAATTTTTTAGTCTAAATTCTAACAGCTCTTTTTTTGTATTAACTAATTTAAGAATTTAGGTTTACTTAAAAGAAAAAATATTTTTTTTACTTTTACATAGAAAACTTGCAAAATATGCCCTTTTTAGCCAACTAGTGCGGGTATTCGAGACCGTTTGGGTCAGAAATTGGAGCCAGGAGCAGACCTAAACAGATACATTTAGTTCACATTGCTGTTGCCGTTTTTCTTGTTGTTGTTGTTGTCGGATACAGGCCCAAAAACTGGCGACAAACAACGCACAATTCGCATTGTTTGGCTTTTGTCAGCAGCAACTAAGCCCCAGCTTCATGTGTGTGTTTGGCTGTGTGTGTATGTGTGTGTGTTTGTGTGTGTGCGGCTCTCTAATGCATGTGCTGTGAAAATTTTGTGATTTATGACATTAAATGCACAAAAATGGGATTTTATTTGAATTTAATGGGTTTTTAGTGTATTTTAATGTGATCCATTTGCGGAAATTTGCAGATTTTCAAGCATTTGCCCAAAACATTTTCAACAAATTTATTTGAAAGCTGTCTTTTATTTATTTGCAATATGAAATTCGACAAATGTTTGTGATTTAATGCGCATTATTCGCAATAATGGCCAATTCAAGTTAAATCCAACAATGGTATTACATTTTTGCAGGGGTAGTTTAACAAGTTTTACAAGTTTTACAAGTTTTACATGACAAATGATTGCTCAACAAGATCAACTAAAGCATAAAAGCAACAATCAACTAAAATTGGTATATTACTAATTGAACTGTTGGCTCTTAAATATTAAAATTGCTGTCAATTATAAAGTTTTCATGTTTATTTTTATCTGATTTTACTAATTTTTTAAAAAATCAGATCTATTTAACACATAAAATGGTTAAAAAAAAATTCCCACAATTAGGGAAAAATCAACAGCTTATTAAAATTCTATACAGCTTTAACAAGCATGACTCTGTAAACTCTGTAAATATTTTTAACATAGTTCTGTTATGTTAATGCTTGTGTCACTCTGTTAACTTAACTGCACTAAATTTATAGCTCAAGAATTAATATATTTATATATTTATTATTTATTAATATTAATAACATTTTCTTAATTTATATTTAATATAATTCATTTCAAGTTTGTTGCAAGATTTAAATTAATTTTACTCGATATTGAGTGTAAAGCTGGCGCCGCCGATCGACTTGCCGTGTTTATAGAATCGCATATTGAGCTCCAGGCCGCCAACTGGCAAAACACTCGGCCAGGAATCGGTGTTCATCAGCATTTTCTTTATATAATATGTGCCACGGCGCAACGGACAGCTCCTCCCATCAAAGGGCAGGTTCGTCTTAACGCCCTTCTGCAGTGTGGATTTGCCATAGGTGCCAATGAAGACCTTCATTGCGGTGCAAATGTTCATCACGGGCACACCATATATAGTTGGGTGCCATTTGCCGTTATTATCGGGATCATGTTGGAAATCCATAGAGAATTGAAAGTTTTTCTCATCCATATTCTCAAGTATTTCAACTGTTCCATTTAGAAAGCGTTCACGACCCACAACGCGAACATTGCCGAAATCAATGAGAAGCTTCTCTTCGGCTTGCAGAGCCTTAAATTGAACAATTTCTATTTTGTAGGCGTAAAATTTCTAAAAAGGATAACCTGTTAATGTCAATATAATTAAATAATAAATTTTAACTCACTCGGCTCGATGTTAAATTGCATTTTAGCAAAAACAATTGAATAATAAGCGCAGCAGTCAACTTCATCTTGAATAATGGAAATCAAATTTCATTGTTTGCAGTTTTTATATATTTCTCAATTAAAAACTTTTGTTTTGATATATTTGTTTTCATGTTTTTTCATCGCTGATAGCGTTTAAATGCTTAATTGGTGCAACTTTCAATGTCCAATCGAATTAATTGTTTTTCTCTGTCAAGTTGCATTATCTATCAGTTTATCTTTCGCGTAGTTAATATGTATATATATTGTCTGTTTACACAATTTATTGTATATGTTAGTAAATGTCACATCAATAACAAAATTTTACAGTTGATAAATTATGTTAATGCATCTGTAAAGTTAAATTTGTGTGTAGCAATCCTTTATTAATTATATGTAATGTTAATATTCTGTTATTTAGAAAATGTTATTGGTAAATAACAGTAGCCAATTCGAATATTGTTTTTTGGTTTAAAGTTAAAGTTGTTGTTTTTGTTGTTAAAGTGAATAAAATTAATTTTGCATAAATATATTTGAACCTAAAAATTTTCAACATTTTACCCAATTTTGTAATTATATTTAAGTACCGGTCCATCAAAGTTTCTTCTCGATATTCAGAGTGCAGCTTACGCCACCTGCTGGCTTGCCATGTTTATAGAATCGTAAATTTGCTTTAATTCCACCATAGGGCATTATACCCGGCCAGGAGTCGCTGTTCATCAACAGATTCTTCGTATAATATGTGCCTTTGGGCAGCGGACAGTGTTCGCCGTCGAAGGGCAGATTCGTGTTCACGCCCATTTCCAATGTCGATTTGGAATAACCTCCAACAATGAATCTCATCGCATCGCAAATGTCCATAACTGGCACAGCGAAAATCATGTCCGTCCATTGGCCATTATTGTTGGGATCATGGTGAAAATCGATGGACATTTGGCACGTTTCCGCATCCATATCCTCGAGTATGTGAACGGTGCCGTTGATGGCGCGTTCGCGTCCAACGATGCGAATATCGCGAAAATCAATAATTAATTCCTCTTCGGCTGGCAATGCTTCAACTTGCAGTATCTGCACTGCATAGGTGTGAAAGACCTTTTTCCAAAAAAATAAATATAATTTAACATAAATTTTAATTGTTTAATGCCACTTTTTTGAGGCTTACCCAACTGTTGGACAAATTGGCTCTGAGCAGCAACAGCTGAAGAACAAGCGCAGCAGACAGCCTCATGTTAAATTCAGGGAATAGTTTGTCTGGCTCTGTCATATTTATATGGCTATTAATTAAATGATTTTCATGTTTTTTCTTTCTGTTTTTGTTTGTGTTTATCTGTTTTGCCAAATTAAATGCTTAATTTGCGCAATTTGATATGCACAAAACGAGAACTAATTGTCATTTCTGCCTAAATATTGTTGTTGTTGTTGTTAGATTATCGTTAGCGTTATTAATATTAAATTAGTGTTTGCCGGCGGCAAACGAGTGTAAATCATTAAATCACGCAAGCTACAATTTTAGACAGCGTATACGTAATATAGCGCATACGACAGCGTGGCCAGGGCAAACAACAACCATATGCACTACCAATTTATGGCTTCAATAAACATAAAGTTCATAAACTCCCAAGGCGTCGTTGCTCATCATTTGCAGCGGATTGTCAGGGGTAACAGCAGCAGCAGCAGCAACAGCAGCAACGTTGTTCGGTCAAATAAATAATGAAAAAGAAAAGTGATGTCATAAAAATTTTATCTCTTAACTGGAATTGAGCAGCATGAACAAGCAGCAGCAACAGCAGCAGCAACTGAAGCTGCAGCAACAATACAAAAGCGTAAGCATCAACAATGCTGCACACACACGTACACACACACACACACACACACACACACACACACAAATATGATGCTTGGTCATTTTCATATAAAAATTGACAATGGCGTTGGCCCTTTTACCTCGCCATATATGTGTGTGTGTGTGTGTGTGTGTGTGATTGTGTGCATGTGTCGCTGTGTTTGTTTGCAAGCAAGTGGAAAATGCGACAAAAGTGAGCCAGACACGGCGCAATAAGAGAGCCAGTTCGACTACAAAATGCACACGGCATAAGCTTTACCAAACAGAACCATATAAAAGCAACAGAAGCAGCAACAGCAACAAAGCTGAGCTGTGAGCTCTTCTTCTTCTTGTTATTTTCTATTAAAAGGAAAATCTGCAATATTCTACTTTTATAACAAAATTCTACAAAATGCTCAGCTGCAAAAGTGTCTTCCACGTTGCACATTTCGGAATTATGCAAAATTCTAAACTGGCAAACGAACAGGAAAAACACTTAAAAAGTGCACTGAAAGAAAAACATATTTGCTTTATTTATATGCATGCAAACGAGTTTGTGTTGACTAACTGTCTAATTGATTAAACACAAACAGTCTAAAAGGTAAAGGATATGCATTTTTGAGACAAAAGTTAGAGCATTGAGGAGATGAGGGTTTTTGAAAATTCCAATTTAAGGTGAGTAGCTTAATTTTAAGAGTGTACTTATAGTAATAATAAAAATAATATATTTGCTACTTCCTTGTTGAATTGTTGTTGGCTAAATTAGTTCATCACAAGTGATCACAAATAAATTTTTAAATTAAACAGAAAATTTATTTGAACATTTTTGTTGCAACTTTTTAATGTCATATATTATTCATAAAATTCATAAAATATATAAATTAAAAAAAAAAACATTTTTGTCAAGAACAACATTAAAGAACAAAAAGAAATCAGTCATATCTATGTCTACTCAAAAATCTATTTGTGTCACTAAACTTACTTTTATATACCCTCTCTTTTAAATACCCTTAAAAACTATTCGTTTCTTTTTAAAGGTTTTCCGCACAATTTGAGCTCCACTTTTCAACTTGTAAACTGTGAAAAACTGAAAGTTGTACAACTAAAAACGAATTTTTTGAATTTTTTTTGAATTAAAAAAAAATGAATATGATGGACAGCCTAAAAAGGACTAAATTGAACGGAATAAGATGAATCTAAGCAACAACAACAAAAAATGTGTTTATTTATGGACCGAATTTACTTTTTCAATTTCAATAAAAGTGAAACAAGTTGTTAAAGGGCCACGCCCCGCGCATTGCAACTTTCGCTTTTCTGGCTTTCACCTAAGCAAAGCGAATAAAAAATAATATAAAGGAAGGAGGAAAATTGCAAGTGTGTACATAAGAAAATGCGTATGCCTAAACTCATTTCCACAATTTGCCGGCTTGAAATGCTTTTAATGTGAAAACTTTGCCCCAAACAACATATTGTGTGCAGAAAGGCAACGAAAGGTGCCGGCTGTTGCCAGCGCCCAACAACAGATGGCGCTGGCACTGGCACGTGGCAGGCGGCCGGCCGAGCACCGAGTTACCCATGTACCTTTTCTCCTCCCCGCCAGCTTCTCCTCATCCATCTCTCTCTGCTGTTCCCTCTCACGATGATTAAGTTGCAAAAGTTGGGCAAAATTTTTGGCAAACAACGCGCACCAACGGCAGCCCCCAAAAAAACAAGCAAAGTTCAAGCTGGTGGGGCAAATGCAATCAAATGTAAGTACAACAACTGCAACAAGGTTCAGGCGGGGTGGTGGTGGTGGGCTGAGATGGGGGGCTGCGAACTCTGCTCTGTAGTTGGCTCTGTTGCTGGAGCAAACAAAATAATGAATATGATTTGCAAACACATCTGCCCCCTGCCCCCTCCTGCTCCCCGTCGCTGGGGCTCAATCTCAATCAATAACACATGGCTGGGCTGGAAGCTGCTGGTGCGGGGTGGTGTTAGGGGGTGGGGACGTTGCCCAGACACAGTAACAAGCTTGTTTTCTGGCTTGGATTTTAGAGCTACGTGACTTGATGTCTCCATCTGCGAGTTTGTCAAGCCGTAAATAGAAAATGAAAACGAACAAGAAATCGAACAGTTTTTAGCCGCTTGACGAAAATTAAATACCCTTACCTTGGGCAAGGTAAATTAGCTACGTAGAGTAGACTTAACACACGGTAAAAATATTTTACAAAAGAAAAAAATATTGATTTAAATATATTTAATGTATATTTAATAAACTATGCTAAGTTTAAAATTAATATATTAAAAAATAGTATATTCATATATAGCATATAATTTTAATACCCTACACCGGAGTATAAACAGCGAAAACGAGCATATCGATGGAATTGTGGCAAGTCCTTAAATGGCATTCAATGGCAGCGCTGAGAAGGATGCCCAAAAACCAGGCTATGCAAATATGCTTGGTGTCGCCTTTTTACGCATTTTCACTCACTTGTGCACATATACAGACACATATATATATATATATATATATATATATATGTTATATATGGATATGTATGCGTATGGCTTACTTTCAATATTTACATAAAAATGCACTCGATCTGCTCGTGGCCGCATGTGTGTCAATATAAATAAATTTATTTACATTAAAACACACACACACACACACACAGACACACACACAAGCACACACACAATGTGGCTTATTTGCACATTCGGCATGTTAATGTCTTTGTTCGTTTGCCTCCTTTTCAGTTCAGTTACCCCCCCTCCCTCTCACTGCCCCCCTTCACGCTTGTCTTGCCCTGTCGTTCGACTTGTCTAACATGCTAAGCGGCTAATCGGCTTTGGCTTCGACTTTGACTTTGACTTTAATTTTCGCTCTCTTTTGTTTGCCAGCCGCCTGCGAGTATTTGCCATAAATTCTGGGCTGCAAATCTTTGGCTAATGCACTCAATGGCAAATATGCCACATCAAATACTGGCCAAATAGCCGCTTACACTTTCAATTAGCTGTGCAGCTGCAGCTGCCATTTCTTGGCATTTACATTAACTTGGCCCAAGCCACCAACTATATATACATATATGTATTAAAATCCATTATATAGACTCAGCTCATTTCGGCCTGTTAACTAATTGCTCGGCATGGCTGCTGGCCATTGAAAACTCCTGTCTTGGCCGTCGGCTGCACTATAATCTCTAGGGATTTAGGGGCTTTCGATGTGTTTTGTTGCCTGTTGCCGTGCAACCCAAGCAAATACCTGAACTAATAACTGAGCGGGGGCTTTATTAATATTCCAATTTGTTTGTTCTCGTTTCATTTGATCTACGCTTATCTCGAGACCTATTCAAAACGTAATTAAATGTAGTTCTGCCTCAAACAGAAATTAATATTCATATTTGTGTTCAACATTTATTAAACTTTGACTAAATCTAGGTTAGTGGGCAATCGCAATTTCAATTACGTTTTTTTTATGCTCAGACACGTCTTTAATAAATGTCGAAATGTCATCTAAATTCAAGTTTTTACATTTTTTATTTACCCTGTAATTTTCATATTATTTGACATACATAAATTTATATATAATATGATGCATTTAATATTCAATTTATTTAGATATGATATTTAATAATTCTTTAAAAAAAAATTGGTATATCTTATTTTCTATTTAAAGTTGCTTACAACAAAAAATAATATAAAATAAAATTTAAATTTTAATACTTATGTATTCAATATTTAATTTTTTTATTAATATTCACGACGTCTTAAGCTAAAAAATAATTTTTTTTTTATTTTATTCAAATTCGTCATAGCTTAACAGCTTTGTTTTTAATGAGTGTAGAAAAAATATATATATTGCAGATAAATTGTTGGTGTTTGGGAGTGGAATTCATGTCATAAAACTAGGCGTAGAGAGGGGAGAATGTGTGTGTACGCATGTGTGCATTTAGGCAAGTATTTATACATTTTTATACACATATATATCAAATCAAATATAATCGCCATTGAAATAATCCACTAATTACACATTTTTCGTTGCAGTTTGTTGAACATAATTTTTTTTTTTGAATAAACAAAATTTCAACTAGTTCAACTGATAATTAAAAATATTACTGTTTATAAATCTTTAGCTGTGCAAAACTGCGATAAAATCAGGAAAAAGCAAGAACATTGCAGTCGGGTGATACCGACTTCGTTATACTCGTTCACGTTCTTAAATAAAAGATTCCATAGCTCCCATATATCAAACCCCCATAACTTCGTCAAAAGTGAACCGATTTTCATGTTTAATGGCATTTTGATCATGATTTGTCCTATATATTGATTCCACATTCAAAATATATTCATTTTCAAATATAAAATTTTTTTGAATTTTTTGATCAAAAAAGCAAAGGGTCCCCCATTGTGAATTTTGGAAAACAAATTTTTTTCAAAATTTAAAATTTCGAATTTATAGTTTTAATCGATTTTATTTGTCACCATTAGCATAAAAAAACATCATTAAAAGTGATTTTGAGGGGGTCAAATTTTTGGTCAAAAATCATGCCAAAATCGACAAAAATTTTGACATGTAAACTTGTCAGATTCCATAGCTCCCATATATCAAACCCCCATAACTTCGTCAAAAGTGAACCGATTTTCATGTTTGAAAGCATTTTGATCATGATTTGTCCTAAATATTGATTCCACATTCAAAATATGTTCATTTTCGAAAATAAAATTTTTTTGAGTTTTTTGGTCAAAAAAGCAAAGGGTCCCCCCTTGTGAATTTTGGAAAAAAAAATTTTTTCAAAATTTAGAATTTCGAATTTATAGTTTTAATCGATTTTGTTTGTCACAATTAGCATAAAAAACGTCATTTGAAGTGATTTTGGGGGGGTCAAATTTTTTGTCAAAAATCATCCTAAAACCGACAAAAATTTTGACAAGTAAAGCTCTCTCTCTCCCCATAACTTCCATATTTCAAACATGCACAACTTTGACAAAACTGAACCGATTTTCACGTTTGATGGCATTTCTGATAGGATTTGTCCCATAGATTGATTTTACATTGAAAATGTGCGCATTATTGAAAATAAAATTTCTGTTGAAAATTGTTGGTAAAAAAGCATGTTTAACTGCAACTTTCTTTTTATCCGCTGATAAAAATCTTTAGTTCTAGGAATCACTCTCGTTAGTTCTTTTCTTTCGCGAATAAATGTTTTTCAAGGGAAAGCGGAAAGAGGGGGGCTTTCTAGTTGCTTTAACTTGGATGTAGTTAATGCACTGAAAAACTCTTGTTTTGTCTTCTTGTCTATGCGCATTTTCTGGGGAAATCTTTTCAACCAACATAATATTATTCGCATTGAAATTGAAATTTCTGCATAATTTTAGAGAAAGCATAAAGAACGTGTTTGCTTTACTTGTATATAAATTGCATTTCTATGTAGAAGTTGTCTAATACAAAAGCAAAATATTTCAAGAATTCGCCGTGCAAATATTTATGGACTCGCAGTTACATTTGGCCCGCATTTCGTTGTATTTGCGTGCACAAATAACTTGCTGATTAACTTGAAATTCCGTTAGACATTTCCATATATACCGAATGTAATTTACTGCGTTAACTTTGTTCAAATATTTTCAAACAGCAACAAGAAAGGGCAGCAGCAGCAGCAGCAGCAGCAGCATTAACATCTGTACAACGAGACGTATACTTAATATTGTTTGCCAAAGCAATCAGACAGCAAGATAGAAAGACTTTGTTGGGAATTTAAGCCTTTTCAATCTTAAGTTGGCTACGATTTGGCTTACAACAATTTTCAGTGAGCTCTCTGATTTGTGATTTGCGATTTGTTTGGCACTTGAAAAATGTTTTCATTTTGTTTTTGTGTGTTGTGTTTTTCTTGATGCGAAAATTGACACTTTTCAGATGCGGGACGAGAGTCCAAGAGGAGCAGCAGCTGTTGCAGCAGCAATGTTGCCAGGACAATAATTGGACAGTCTGCACACTAAGCAACGGCTGACTGCCTTTAGCCACGCCCCCTTTAACCACGCACTTGAGGCCAGACCAACAAATGCAAACAATTTATGGTTCATATGAGTTTGCATTTGGCATTAAGCAAACAAATGCCAAGCAAATATAATTTGTGTATGTGTGTGTGTGTGTGTGTGTGTGTGCACATTTATAAAGAAATTTCTATGCATTTTTAATATTTATTTGCTCAAGGCAGACAGGAAATGTGTGTGGAGAGCGGAAGGCAAACTCAGCTTGAAGCGAACCAAATTCAATTATTGGTTTTTATAATCAAATTATGTAATCAAATGTTAACTAAATAAAACTTGAGTAAATTTCAAAAATTTTATTATTATTTATAAGTGGTAAATCGTTTCGTTAGGGGAATAAAGTGTGCGTATCGCAAGGCAGATAAAAGAGCGATAGTGCAAAAAAGGTTATAAATAAATAAAAATAAAAAAAAATAAATA
>SCDT01000745.1:20940-33423 GCA_004143765.1 Drosophila melanica | reverse complement strand
ATTTTGCCGCTGTCCGCCCCTCTGGTCGCAGTGCCACATAAAGTGTGTTAATTGTGCAGATTTGCCGGCAATGTGAACGATAAAGAAAATAATGTTTCTGGCTTAAAAAGATAAATCGCAAGGACATCAAGAGGAAGCCGCAGGCGGCTAACGACAACGAATTTATAGAGCCTGCCAATAGGATGGGGAATTGGTCCCTCAGCCGACGCAAAATCCCGCCAGCCAAATAATTATTGCATCAGTAATTAAGTTGTTTTACGTCTTGTTTTTTTTTCCTTCTTCTATAAACATACTTACATACAAATATATATAGTCAACAGCTGATGTCCGATATGCGTCTCACTGTTGCGTGTGCCTCAAATACAGCATTTGGTGGAGAGTTGCTCAGCTGCGATGTCCGGAGAGCTTAAGGCCAAGAGACGGCAATCATTTATCCAAGAAGTTCCGTTTTTTTGCTTTTTTTTTTTGCTTTCCTTCTTTATATACTGTACCCATTGAAAATGGCTTAACACGGGTATAATAATTTTGTGCGAGATTCAAAAATCGATAAAATATCGATAAATATACATTTAAAGTTCAATTGTTTTTTATATTTAACTTTTTCGATAAATCTTGTATAGTATATTTAAGACTAGAAAAAATTGCACAAAAAACAGGGTATCTCCAATTCGACTAGAGCTCTTTTTTATGTTGAATTCAACATTTGTTCCTGATAAATAACAATTACGTTTGATGATAAACATTTGATCAGACTCAGACATAATCAACCATTCAGAAAATAATTTAATAGCTTAGAAAACATAGCTCCCACAAAGCATTTTTATAGCTTTAGTTATTATTATAGACTTGTTTAATCTGATTTAAAAAGCACACATTATAATACCAATAAAATTGTGTACGCAGATAAAATTTAAGATTAAATAATAAAAAAGTTTTATTGAAGAAAAGCATTATAAAAAAAAAAATTTCAGTACAGAGTATCAAGTAAATTTCGAAATTTAAATAAAAATTAAATTATAATATATGATATTATGGGATATTATATTCATATTGGAATCAAAGCAGATTAGAAATCATATAACCGTAAATACTCTACTCTACTCTACTCAACTCTGTATTGATCCGCCTATCCTTTTTTCCATATATATGTATATATATGTGCACATATAAAGCCCATGTATATCGCGACTCTCAAGAGGACAGAAAGCGTAAAAGTCATCGACCAATTTCCAAAAACAAAATGCAAATCGTCTGTCAAGCACACTCTCTTTCCCGTACACCCACACGGGCCACTTATTTATTCCGTATTACGTATTTTTCAAAACGCTCACTGCAGAAAGGGCAACTGGAGCAGTGAAGCGGAGTAGAAGGCGCGTTTCCTTAGCCAAAGCTGCCTGGTTGCCTGCTTTTGGTAGGAGGGAGGGGGGGGAAAGAGCGAGTCTTCAATCAATCACCAAGGTTGACAGTTACGCAAATATCAATCAAAAATAAATCGCATGTATGTAGCAACTTGTTTGCCAGGTGGGCGGGGCCTTATGGCCATGGCCATCAAGCGAACGCATCAACATTTTTGGCCCGTGCATTAGCTGATGCTGCTGGGCGGCAATCAGCTCAGATTTTGGATGCCAACGAGTTGCCGACATCTGCTGGAAGTCATCGCAAGCCAATTTGGCAATGAAGTTTCACCCATTTCGCCATATTTCTGTCTGTTCCTACATTGATTGTGGCAACTTAGCATTTGATTGAACCCTGCCGTAACCAGCCTAGTCCTAGTCTGGGGACGGAGACATGGACGTGAGGTTATCGTTATCGTAGCCTTGACTTGCCAGCGCCAGCAGCGAAGGTCTCACATTTGTCACTTTACAACACATGCAGGATTTCACTTCATTAATTCTGGGCTAATCTGTTGGCTAAGCTAAAGCCGCTCATTTATTTAGCATTTAATTTAACTGATGTATTTAATTTAAACAACCCCAACGAAAAAAAATAGTTTAAAAAAAGTTCAAATAAATTTAACAGATAAACTTGAAAGGTTTTGCGGAGAATTTTAAAAAATTATAAAAAAAAGAACAGAATAATATTTCTGCTTTAAAAATGTGTTTATTATTCGCATTGTAAAATTTAATATAATTTTGAAGTTCATGTTGCAAAATGCTTTCAGTGTCCTTTAAATTAACCCCCCCAAAAAAACTTTATATATATATATGTCAATTACGAACTCTGAGTCATGTGCTAATTGCTCGCACCCACATTCAGATTTATGCTCAGATGACACATCTACATATGCATGATATTATTGCAGCCTATGCTTATTTTTTTATTATTATTTATTATTTATTTTGTTTTTTGTTTTTTGGTAGCTCCCCATATCCTTTATGCTCTGTGCTGTGTACACCTGTGCTTGCGTGCTTCTCGTCCTGACCCAAGGAAAATGAATAATTTATTGTTGGTATTGTTTTTGTGGTTTTTGCAACTGCAGTGGTCCAACTCTCTCCAACAACAACAACAACAACAACAATAGCAAGAGCACATTTCAGACCAAAAGCAACCACAGCAAAGCGAAATGCAACTAAAAAGTTTTTCTTGCCGCTTTTTGCATTCGGCCTTTGGGTCAACTAATTTATGCGGCCAGTTTGCTTGTTTGTTTGTTTGTTTGTTGGCCAGAAATACTTGATAATTGCTTAAATCGTACTTGAATTTCAAGTACAGTCAAATTAAATATGAATATAAATTCAATTACTGCAAATTATCTCTAACTGAGATGGGAATAAAAATTCAGGCTTCGTTTCATGATTTTCATGTATAATTAACAACCAGCTATCATTGGGATAATTAACACATTTTATTTTAATTATTGCCAAATTGAAACATTCTTTACAACAGGTGGCAACATTGCAAATTACATTCGTATGTCAAACTTTTGCAACGAAGATCATGTTCATTGCAAGTTTTGCCAATTAAAGTTGGACAAGAAACAAATGAGCAAACTTATATACTTTTTGCGGGACTGCTATTCAACGGCTTCAAAGTCATGTCTGGCACACTCTAAAGCAAAAAAAAAAAACTGGCAGCATTCTTAAAATAAAGAGCACATTTTGAAGACTCGTTAAACTGTGCAAAAAACAAACTCGAAACTAACAGACGGACTTGACATTTTTTTCATGAAATATGTGTGTATGAGGAACAGGAAAAGCAAAAGCGCACACACACATACGAACTCACACACACATACACATGAGACATCATAAGTGGAAAAAGAAAGGGGTAACCAGCGTTACCAACTCTTTAACTGAAACTTTTTACACCGGCCCGCAACGAATACGGATTCATGCCAGAATGGCCCCGACTCGCAACATGTGAATAATTTATGTAACAATTGCGACACTTTTTTTTTCCTCCCAGTGAGCGGTGACTAGCAACGAGATGGTGTTGGTGGTGGTGGTGGTGGTGGTGGTTGGTGGGGCGGCAACGTCTACAAGTTTAATGGCATTGTTGCTCGGGATTTGGCCATAGCAGCCACGGCACTGGCGTGTCGTAAAAGCAAATAGAGCGAATGGAAAAACGCCAGCTAAACGGGAAAGAAATGGGACTACAACTGCGGGATCTGCGGATGCAGCCAGTTCTCGGCTCGCTGACAGACAACGTTTTGGCGACCCGCCTAAGTGAATGAAATATGGTTGCCTAATAAAAATTGTATGAAATAAAAGTGATGACTTTTACTTTCGCTTTCACTTTCACTTTGCCCATTGCCTTTTGACTAAGCTGCGACGTTCCAGCTACCACCCATAGTTCAGCTTAGAGCAGTCGCTGCGGGGCATAAGTCAAAGCAACACATACTAAACTTTATGTGTGTGGGTGTGTGTGTGTGTGTGTGAGTGTATGCATATGCCTCGACTTGTTGCTCTTAGCTTCAATATAGAAGATTGCAAACTGGACCGTCAAGTTTCACACATTTCTGGTACAAAAAAGTTAACAAAAGTTGAGCTAGCAAAAGCTGAGATAGAGAGAAAAGAAAAAAAAGTTAGCGTCAGAAAGAATGCGAGAAAGTGCGCAAATAAATTCTTCAATATCGCTATTATAATTTTGGTATAATATATAAAACAAAACAACAAGAAAACTTTCTTCGAACTCAAATCTAAATTAAACAGTCAGTCAAATTCTGATCTGGCTAAATTCAACGCTATTCAAATTTGAATCAATTAGCAATTTAGCGGCAATGTTCGCAACCCTCTCTCGGATATGTTCATCATCTATCTAGTGGCTGCTCGGCATATTTGTTGACGCTTGTCAGCGCCAGAGTGCTAAGCATGCACATTGATAATACTTGACTGCGAAATGGACACCGTCAGGCGAGCGCCTCCCTTCCTCATCGCTCCCTTCCGTTTCCCGGGGGATTGCGTTCCGAAGCCAGTCAGCCAATTAGAGCGCTAAGTGAATGTGTACGCAGGCCACAGCATATATATAATAAGCACACCAGCTATACACACACCACACACACACACACACAACATGTGTGCAGGGTGTGACTTATTAAAAGTAGTTCGGTGCAGCGACGCGGCAACTTAATTAAATGCATTCATTGGTGAGTGGCATGCAGCATGTAGCATGCGGCACGCGGCGTATGCGCAATGTTTGAGTTCAAGCGGCCAGTTAACTAAACAACAAGCATAACAAGCACAGCACAGACAACAACATCAACACCAATACCAATGCACGCTCTCGTCTAAAGACGTCTGCAACGGGCCGCCGAACATTGGTTGTGTGCCGCACAATCTTCGGGGCGGAGGGAAGGCTCAGAGCAATTGAGACCCGGCTTAAAGGCAGTCGGATTTTTGTATACCCTTGCAGAGGGTATCACATGATCGGGTTATGTTTGACACAAATGTTTTACATACTCGATATATTCGATTACTAAATTGGTATCCAAATAATATATTTAACATTTGATTCGTTGCCAGTTTTATTTTAAGTTCACTTCCTGATTCGCATAACCTGTTTTTGAACATGAGCAAAAGTGAATAAAATGTTTTTTATGCGAAATTTCCGAGTAGAAAAAGTAATTATGTTGCTCAAATGTGATTGATTATATGAATTTTGAGATATATTTAACATTAACAGAAAGTTCAGTTGATGTGAAACGGGAAACGAGATAACTCCTCGTCGTGCACTCCCGACTAAACTTCTTGGTGTTATTTTCTGCTAGTCTGCACAAAAATTACTCTCTTGCTGGATTTATTTTTTTTTTTTCAGCTTATTCTGTTGTTTATGCCTGTTTTCCTTCTTTATTTTTTTTTTTTTGCTTTTTTGTTCTCTTCTTCTTTGTATGCAATAAATTGCGCCACTTGCGAAAAGTTAATAAAGTCACAAATAGTTTAAATATTTATTTACAGTTTTTTGGCTTGGCCAACAATTTTGCTCTTCATTGTGCTAACTACAGTGCTGTTGTTGCTGTTGTTGTTTTTGTTGTCGCTGTGTTCGCTTACGTGACATTGCGACATTGCCGCCGCCAACGCCATGCCACACCACGTCGCGTGGCAAGTGGCAAGTGGCAGGCAAACGCTTGTGCGGCAAGGGAGTGGGCCCAAAGGGGTTAGCAAGCAGTTGCCAGCGCCAGCAAAAAACAAAAATAATAATAATAATATAAAAAAAGAAGGGAAGAAGAAGTTAAGACCGTGCCGGGGGTTATGGCTCTGGATTGCCAGAGTTACTCGAAACTGTGACAACTACAACCCACGCTAGACCAACAGCATAATTGCTACTTAAGGTCAACATATACAGCGCCGCAAAAACACACACACACATGCACACACACACACACACACACACACAGGTGCCTATGTGCTGCACACAGGGTGGCAAATGTCTAACTGTGCTTTTTACATGCATTAACATAACTTTATTATGGCCTATTAAAGCCACTTCCCCAGTACGGCTGGACAAAAGCGGCGGCACTGTGTATTGACATACATGTTAAAATGTTAACATAATGAGCTTAACATATTATGTTAACCCATTTACACAGCTTTTAAAAACAACAAATTAAATTAACTTTTCAACGTTTTTCAGAACTATTTGACGGCTGTTAGCACAGCAACTTTAACATTGCGTTTACATTGAGCAAAAGAGCAAAAACCATAATTAAATATGTCATTCGATACACATCAATAAATAATTAAATAAAAGAGGGTTCACAATCAAACAAGTAAATGATTGGACAAAAAACAAAAAGAATTTAATATACGTTTTCTCGGGTTTTTTATATTCATTTTTACTTTTTTTTTATGAAGCTTTGAAAATGAATGATACCCAATGTTGACACAGGGGGTTCCGAAAAATCGTTTTTAAGGATTTTGCATACAAATCTTTGAAACTGATTTTGAATCTGATCCAATAGATATTTGAAAATCACGTTGGTACTTAATTGGTTAAATAAAAACAAACAAAGAACAATTTTTTTCAAATTTTCTGAACTTAAGATTCAAATTTTCTATTCCGAAAATTGCAGCTTTCTAAATCTTATGGTTTGGTCCAATAGATAATACATATAAATTACTTATGTATGAATTTTTATTTTATTTATATAATAATAAATTTACATATAACAACACGAACATATAATTCACTCTTCGTTTTTTACTGAACATTTTCGAAAGCGACTTCGATTAAATTACAGTAAAGCATTCGTTTTGCCGCTTTATAAATGTAGGCGGTACCAAAAGTATGCTTTGTGCGCAAATTTCAATGGAATTGATTCGAAAGTGGAAGCCCGAGCATAGGCGTTTTATATTCCATTCAAGTCAAATAAAGGAGACCGTAGCCATGGAAATCAATTTGATTGTTACAAACTGAAAATGTTGCTGTGGCAATTGAATGGCAGAAAAAGTTATCTAGCCGACATATCTCGTTGCATGTCCAATTGTTTTAATTTAAATTTGCCAAGTGAATAACATTTTCGCCAACTTTCCCAATATCTGTCCGTTGGCCCAGTCCGCAAGGGGAATGTCATCTGTTCTTGTTTACAATTTGGAGGCAAGAAAACGTTTGTTGCTCTACTTGAAGAATTTAAAAAGCGTAAACAATTTCTTTTGACAAGTGAATGGTACTGTAAAAACACACACACACACACACACACGCACACGCACACACACACATGTTTAGTGCACTCAACTTCACTCAGAGCTCGCTCAGGGCATGTTGATGGTATTCTACATTTAGATTTGCAAATGAGGTTCGAAATCCGCCAGAAATGCTAATTCGACCCTGTCATATTCTGCAGCTTGGCTGGGAAGGATGTGGACTGGCCCATTTAAAATGCAGTATAAATAATTGGCTGTCGACACGTTGTGCATATGTGTCCATGCCACGGCAATTATCCCAGCAGGCGTGTTAATTTATGCCCAGCAAATGAATGATATTAACAGACGAGAGATTTTACCGAAACATTTACACATGTCTGTCTCTCCCCCCCCCTTTCTCTCTGCATCGTTTTTCAGCTCAAAATGAAAATGCAGTGCATTATAAAGTTTGGTTCCCATGGCAGGTTGTTTTTCGGTTGAGAGTTTTGGCCAGAATGTGGCCCGCGGCGCTCTGCCCGAGCATCCTGGAAACGCACTCATCTGAGAAGTCGGAGAACAAAAGAAGCGAGCCAATTTCGATGCTTTACATTTGAGTTGGAAAATTGCAGCCACGGGCTAAATCTCCATTACCGATTATTGTATTTCATTAGGTGGAAAACTCAGCATTCAATTTTCAACTAGTAGCTGCTGCAAAATTAATACGAATGGTAAACTGCATAGAAGTTATAACTAACTAACGAACTCCGATCAATATTCATATTCAATATGCCAGTCAAACTTGCTTAAAATTTAATAAAATCTAATACTAATTAAATGACTTATCACAATAAAGAGTCGCAAAAGATAAGATAGTATCTATGCTATTTATGGGATGGTTTTATAAGACTACAATATCTAAAATTAAAATACACGTAAATAAATCGAAATGATTATAAATTCAAACATTTTTAAGTCGTGCATTTCAAATGAAATTAAACTATTATTTTTACTAAAACTCTTCATGTGAATTATTTATTTAAATTTCGAATTCAGAATTTCTCTCAACACCTTCAAAGCACTCTATTACCAACTTTATATATATATATTGATTGGTCAATTTACCAGGAATTAATTTCATGTATATAAAAAACAAGCTGACTTTCTCAGAATGCGTTTTTATTAAATTTACCTTGATTTTCACCTTGTTGGCAACTTTTATGTTTTCCATTAGCAGTGCAATATTGAATTTTCTTAAGCAGCTGCATGATAATAATTGATTAATTGAAATGCACAAATTGATTGCAATTAAACATAAACAAGAGCACAAGTGCAAGTTCTTATACAGATACAAATATCTATCAATATTTATAAAGTATATATATAAATTGAGTTTTGACAAATAATATTAAAGCATTCCATTTTCCATTTTCTGCACCCGGCAAGTGTAAAAAGTAAAAAAGAAAACATATTGTCGCTGACAATAAACGACTAGAAATCGAATTTTGTAAATCGCAGGAAATGAGAAGCGATCGAACTCGATTTCAAGTGTGAAACTGCAATTGCATTTGGAAAGTGCTTGCATTATGCGTGACGGGGCTTGCAATTGAGTGCAAGGCAACAATCGATGTGCAAGCGCACACCAGGCCCGCCCGTAGATTTAGTAAATCAAAAATAATTTGATGAGGTCACACACACACACACACACACACACACACACACACACATACATATACATGGCAGCGTGCGACGCATCATAAATCTCAGCATTAAAAAATTGAACCCGAAGCAGAGCGCCAAAGCGGCTGCTTTGACGCACACATCGTATATCATTACACACACACAAACACACACACACACACACACACACAGAGTGAGAGTTGGAATGTGCAACGATATTTTACAATATAATTATGTCAACTACAGAGGACGACGACAAAATCAACGTCGAGCTCTGAGCATCTCAACAATACTTTGTATGTCCGGTGTTGTTGCTGTCCTCAACCAGCTTCCTGTTGCCATTCCCATACCCATTCCCATTTCCTCTCACATTCCCATTGCCATTCCTCGTTGTTGCCCTTTGATGCAGCGGCTGCAGCAGCTCTCAATTGTCGGACTGCGTTGGCCACGCGAGCCGATGGCGACAGCAGCGGCGCCAGCATATAAAATTATGACACCCTTTGGGATTAAAAAGAGGCGAGCTGCGGACAGCAGTTCTCGACAGTCTTTGTCAGGCACAATGAGGCAGCTGTTACATATCTTTGTCCATCTCTATCTAACTCATGCTTTTGTTTATGAATCTGCCACTCCATCTCTCTCTCTCTCTCTCTCTCTCTCTCTCTCTCTCTCTCTCTCTCTCTCTCTCTCTCTCTCTCTCTCTCTCTCTCTCTCGTTGGTTTCTCCCTGAGGATATAGTATCAATTTTACTGCTTGACTTTGCCCTTTGAGCTGCGTTTGAATGCCAGGCACAAAATAAATATATATAAATTGCATTTTCATTAACAAAGTTAATGAACGAATAAATACGGGAATATTAAATACATAAAATTGCACAGATGAATTTAAATAACGCTTTCAATTCCATATAATTGCAGTCAATTGTAAATTCATTTGTGGTCAATAATACAAGCAAATTAAATGCAATATTTATCAACGCGGCAATAATCTGAACGGAATAAGCAAACAATTGCTGTTCTGCAAAGATACTTTTTCCAATATACTGAAAAATTCTGATTAGCAAATTATTTTGGTATATCGATTTCAGGTAATACATAGAACATAAAACTTAAAACTATTCAAGTGCAACTTTTCAAATTGGGATTTCAGTGGAATCAAAACTGAGAGAAAAATTCAAAAACTTTTGTGCCAAGGTTGAGGCTTAATTTTTTTTTTTTTTTTCATTTTTAAATATAAGCACTAAAAAGAAATTTCATTTGTCACTTAACCCAATTTAGTTTTATTTTAATATTATTTTTTATTTTTTTTTTTGTATTATTTTTGAATGGATACTAAACATAGAGAAAGATGCCATAGCCCAAATTTTGATTAGTTTGTTACACTTGGAGCCAGAATTTGGTTCGCGGCTTTACGTCAACTAAATAAAATATGATTTGTCTTAAGCGACCGCAAAAAGCATGGCTCGAGCACATGCAGGTACATACAAATACACACACACACACACACACACACACACACCCAAGTTAAGCCACACATTTGGCAAGTAGTCAACCGTTTGGCGCCGCAAAGTATGCTACATGCACCAAAAATTACATTTACAACAACAAAAACGGGAAACCGCAACGCGCTTGCCAAATGAATTAAAAATTCGTGTAGCTACTCTCTTGAGTATATACAGAGATAAGCGCGGAAAGAGAGAGAGAGAGCGAAAAAGAGCGAAAGGGATACCAAAGTTAGGAAACTTGTCCAAAATCTATTTGAACTCGGCGCCCTTCGCAAAGACTCTTGCAACATATTAGCCCGCCGTATATAATTAATTTAATCCAAGTATATAGTTTGTTCCCCAAGGAATCGATTCTCGTTGCTGCCCAATCGACGACACAATGGGCTTATATTACTTTGTTTGTGTGCTGATGGGCTTTCGCATAATTGTGCTTTAATGAGGTTGAGGTTTGAGCTGTTGCCAATCTGTGCATTTTGTTGTTGTTGTTGTTGTTGTTGTTGTTGTTGTTGTTGTTTACCAGCCGAGCATAAAACTTATGGCACTTTGCCACCTGCAACGCACTGTGGAACCCATAGCCCCAAAATGTTGTATGCAAAATATTTAATCTAATTAAATTAAAGCAAGATATTTGTTAAAAAGTTAGTTTGTTAAATTTCAAAAGAAAATAATAATAAATAAGATATATGATGCAAGGAGTATCTATATAGTCGTGCATCTGGTTCCACTGTGCGACGCGACAATTAATCGACTGTCATTTGTTTTATTCGCACTGTTGTTGTTTTATTTTGGCTGTCATTTACATTATTATTATTATTTTTGTCGGTTTTCTTTCCGCTCTTTTGGTTTATTTTTTTTTTTTGCAAGGACATGATGATGATAAATATTCCCGAAAGAAGTAATATATATATTTGGTTCTTTTTTTTTATGTTTCCTTTTGCATTGCAATCCGCTGTCGCTGTCGCTTTAAAAATTATTAATATTTATGCACAACGCTGAAACTATTAAAAGGACATTTTTGCAGTTAAACCAATTCTTGTTGGCCTTGAAACATTTGAAAATCAAATAAAAATCTACTACACTTAAACTTATTATATTATTATAATTTATTATTTTATTATTTCCAAGGTAAAATAATATCCTACCAAATGCAGTTGTTGACTAATATTAATAGTAAACGCACATTAAAGTATCAATTTCGCATCTAATAGTTTAACGCAATGCAGTTCGCACTTGAACGATTTTGAATTTGTTCATGCACGTATATAGAAAAGTTAATTGGCGCGATCGATGGCGTACTTAACATTGTATATGTAATTGCAGGATACGTGTAAGTAGATTGTTAGATAAGTTGCATCCACATGAGGTCATGCATTTTATGCACGAATACCTATTGAACATGTTTAGCAAGGCAATCGAATGCAAACAAGCAGTTGGCTGCTGCTGCTGCTGCTGCTGCTGCTGCTGCTGTTTCTGCTGCCAAATGTGGAGCCAAGATTGGAGTGCAAGAGTCTGCAGTGGCGGTACGTGATTCTCATTTCAAATTGATTTTCATTTGCCTGCGAACTGCGAATGTTTGTTGTGAATGCAATTGATTTGCCAGCATGGGCAACGCGGATTCAAAGCGGATTCTGCAACGGAAAGCCTCGCAGGATTCTCGCTGGCAAGTGAGGCAATTTTCAAAGTCGTTTGCAGATTAATATTTGCTTAGTGCCAATGCAGCGTATTGAGACACGCAGTTAGCTGATCAATATGAGACAAAATAATAAGAAAATCAAAATCAAAATCAGAAAAAAAAAAAAAACAAAGTCTCCTTGAAAGCCGTTGTCTACACAATCCATTTACTAAGCTCCCCTTAGCCCCATATGTTGCATATCCCACTCAGCGAAATGGTTACAATTCAAATAAGATTTGTATTTGTTTGCCTTTTGGCTGAGCTGCGTTTGCTTTGCCTTCGAATAAATTGCAAGAGACTCTCAACTCAAGCCCACCTGAGTGTGCGTGTGCGTGTGTGTGTGTGTGTGTGTGTGTGTGTGCGTATATGTGCACACGGTGTCCCAAAAGTGTTGGGCAAATATTCGGGGCCAGTTTGCCAGAACGCTAATTTGATGTGCTGCCAAAGTATCTTACAGATACACTCACTACTGCCTGTTTGTGGTCACAACAACGCCAGCGTACGGTTGCGCATTAGCGATATCTAAGCAAATATTTGGTCACATGCGGCGTATGAGTAATGTGTGCTACAGTCCGCCC
>SCDT01000745.1:10535-20923 GCA_004143765.1 Drosophila melanica | reverse complement strand
CCCGCCCCTGCATGACAGCTGACAATGATGAAGTGTGCAGCAGCCCACCCAAAATTGGGCGCATACGAACTCACGACCACAACTATCGACAACTACAACAATACAAACACTCTGTTTTTGGCCCCATATGGAGTTGGCATTGACTTTTGGCCACAGTTGCGAAATTTATTTCAAATGCTTAAATTTTTTTTTTACGCACAATTTATTGCAAACATATTTTCAATAAAGCAACCACAAGTTAATAAATTAACATTGATATATTGAGTATAGATATTTTGAAAAAAATAAAAATATATATATATATATATTCGATAATAGTCCAATGGAAAGACTGAAAAAATGGCCGTCGCATCAGCCTAGTTCCTTAAATAGAATTCAAAATTACAAAATTCTTGAAAATTACCGCTCACGCAGACCCAACCAACAAACCCTCCCGACCACGTTTGCACTTTGTCTAAATTGTTTTTATACTCTGTCAAGAACTACAAAGAGCATATTTGGTTTATACCATGTCCTTTAGCTAGATTATTGAAAGAACAAATACATTATTTAAAGCTTGACACTACATTGAAAATAAGTTGAGAATAACATTTTTTGATACTTTTGGTACAAAAAGTATGTATCTTCCGCCTTTACTGTTTTTCGAAAATAAAATGCTTATAAAAATTTATAAATGCGTGCCAAAATCGACGAAAATTATGGGATGTAAAGTTATCGGATCCATAACACCCATATTTCAAACTCCTTCAACTTTTTCAAAACTGAGGCGACTTTTATATGAGTGATGGCATTTTTGTCATGATTTATCCTCTCTACATACATTTTGAGTTTTATTGAAAATAAAATGATTGTGGTTGTTCGAATTAGTATAAATACAAATCGGTTACGCCCGACTGTAACGCTCGCACTTGTTGTAAATTGCAGCTTATTACCGCAAAGTTCTGCGATGTTTTTGTCTGTCCCGAAGGTGTTGGAGTTGCCCCAGTTGTTGACTTAGGACTTGCCCGGACGGCTGTCAAGTGTTTTTCATAATGCCAACAACAAGTTATGTCGTTTTGCCACCTCAGCAATCGAGAAGTGGCCTTCGGACGACGCTCTTTCCCAGTCTTAAAGCTCTTCAAAAATATTTGGCAATTTCCTTTCCCAACTCAAACACCTGCGTGGGCAAAAAAGCGCTCAACTAAATGAGAATTCAAGGCAATTATCAATACTTAATTATGGACAAACGTCTCTTGGCAAGTTTTTCAAAAATATCTTTCAGCCATTAATTTTGCTAATATCAAAGAAATACGCCGGCAGGCATCGAACATTTTGTTAATAATAAACTTGACTTATTTATGGTATGCTAGAACTCAAATACCACAATAGTAAAAGCTCTCTTTTTTGAGTGTTTATTATTATTGATTTGATTGAAACACTACAAACAATTACAACTTGTTCAGGTTATTTATGCAAGGCTGTGTGGCCTAATGGATAAGGCATCGGACTTCGGATCCGAAGATTGCGGGTTCGAGTCCCGTCACAGTCTTTTTGTTAAAACAACAAAATAAAAAATGTATAACATTATATTAGTTGTTAATCATTCCAAACAGAATTCAAAAAGTAGATTCGCACAACTGCTCCGATGTTATCTAGAAATTCATATATATTATTTTATATGTAATTCTTAAGGAACATATTATATATATCTCTATTTGTGATATATTATGCAGATAAAGAGTCAGCTCAAGTTGCCTTTCAATAAATTGTTTTCAAATTGTGACCAGTTTTGTTCTCAGCGATGATGGACTTTGGAACGCAAAAGGGGCGTAATGAAGACAAATGGAGGCCACAATCCCTCCAATGCAATCTTTAGCTCCATATGTAGCTCTCGGGCCGGCCGTAGCTGGTCCTTAGCTCTATAGCTGCATATTTGTTTAGGTCTGTGCGCTTTTTTTTCTCACTCCCCCTTTAGCACCCACTCCACGTGCCTTGTTGTGTTTGCCTTAGCTTATCTTTATCTGTGAGTGTATTTTTTTTTTATTATTGTCGCCAGCAATGTTTTTCATATAGAATACACACACACATTGTCCGAGTGTCCGCCCACCAACTAACAAAAATACAAATACAAACACAAAGACAAACGTAAACACAAATACAAATACAAATATGAAGACGAGCGAGCCACCAAAGAGCTAACCAACGTACCAGCCTTGGCCAACAACTTTCGCTTCATTGTATTGCAGTTATTGTATTTGAATTGGACAACTAATGTAAATAATACATCACATACCGTACGTGCCAGGAGATGATGTTCAAGTTTCAGCTTAACAGATTTCCTATTTATTTGGCTTTTTATTAACTCGACCAGCCGCAGTTGAAGCAGTTGCTAGCCCCGATCCTGAAACAAAATCTAAACTTGTAGCCAAGCCAAGCAGCTGGCCAAAGAAAACGTCTCGTGACAATTCACCCAAATATGCACATCAAATGATTCGCAGATGCCACAGCATCTTTAATTGTGGCTTCACTTTAGTTTTACAAGTAACAAATAAGTTTGTTCTACCACAAAACAGTTTCTTAGCCATTTGTGAAAGGCAAGTAAGAGAATGTAAATAAATAAATTGTATATATATATTAACAAATATCATTAAAACAATACTTAACTGTTTTAAGTTTTAACTCATGCTTGAATTCTTTTCTTCAGATACAAAAAAAAAAAACTGATGCAAGTTAATTCGAATGTTTCCAACTAATTTTCAATTATTTTTGCAAAGTTCTCTGGACAATTTAATGGGGCACTTTCTTTTATTTTTATATTCACGCCTTGCTTTTCAGATTGAACTGATGCTAGAGCTGGTCGCTTACGCTCGTTTTCAGCCAGATCCGCTATAATATTAAGACGCCCTTATGGCCATTTAAGTTAATCTTATGTTTATTTGGCCATTGATTAATGTGCGATGCCAAAAACCCGCAAAGGTCGTTGCCTGAAAGTCTTCAATCATAGTTTGCTTGTTTGCTCTGTTTGCTCGTTCGCTTCTCCTTTTTGTTTCGCTTCTTCTATTTTTCTATTTTTCGTGAGCATATATGTATATACATACATATATTTTTTTTAGCCTTTCCACGGGTTTATTTATGCACACAATTTATAGCATATAGCGCAAGCATATTTGTGTCATTAGCCGCAAATTTTTGACCCATTTGTCATTAGGCTCGAATGTGGGGATTTGCATAAAACAAACACACGATTGCTTTGAATACACACACACACACACACACACACAGACTTGTGCATTTGTGTTTGTTGGCATGCTGAATGTGTGACCGACAAGATTTATCAAGTAATAACAGACATTTCGGACAACCCATAGACCCATTAGTCACACGCTGTTTGACATTGTCTGAAAATATCATTTTAATCACATGCTAGAAACGAGATGCTTTCAGCTCCTCCAGTTCCGCCCGCTCTGCCCCAACAGCCATTGTTATGCTCCATTGTCCAGCAGGAATACATAAGCATATATATATGTCTATATCTATATATATATATATATATATATACTTGTGTACAAACACAACCTATTCATAAGTGAGTGATATAATTCGAGTACAGGCTCATTAACATGCTTTGGCTTGTAGGCTTTAAGCCAACATCAATTCAATTTTCACACTCATCTCTGTCATCTGCATTTGTGTGTGTGCGTGTGTGTGTGTGTGTGTGTGTGTGTTATTATTAAATAACACAATTACTTTGAGAAACAACTACAACTCAAATCTTGTAAATTACAGTATCAATCGAAATTTTACAATTGGTAATTAAGTTGTTTTATTATTCGCTTGATAGCTTCATAAAATAGCTGCTGGTTAAATCCGGACAGTTATGGGTTTTAAGAACACAATATTTCCTTGTTGAGTGGCAGAGGCAATGCAAAATGTGAAAAGGTATTGATCTATATGTTATCTCTAGCTAGTTTTATCTGATCTATATACATATATATATATATAGAGAGAGAGAGAGAGATAAAGTAATAGAGAGAGATACAGTGATAGAGAGAGAGAGAGAGAGAGAGAGAGAGAGAGAAAGAGACAGAGACAGAAAAAGAGAGAGAGAGAAAAAGAGAAAAAGAGAGAGAAAGAGAGAGATGGAGAAAGAGAGAGAGAGAGTGAGAGAGAGAGAGAGAGAAAGAGACAGAGACAGAGAGATAGAGAGATAGAAAGAGAGAGAGAGGAAAAGAAAGAGAGGCAGAGAATCAGATATAGAGAGTTAAAAAAGGGAGTATGAGAGCAAAGATAGAGAAGAAAACACCCACTTTGCTAAATTAAAAATAACACACACACACCAAAAAAGTTACTTAAAACACCAACAGTCGACGGGCATTACTTTAATTTATGAGAATCGCATAGAAGAGGCCTTGTTATAGCATTAACATAAAGCTGCAAGAATGCAAACATTCGTTAAATAAGTTCTGCGTGTATTTATTATACTTCTAAAGGACGCAATTCTAAAGGACGCAAAACTGAAATGTAATATTATGGGTATGTAATATAGCCGATATAGAAACTATTGAAATGCATAACGTTCCATAACTATTTGCTTTCTTATAGGAATCGATAGATTTATTTGGTATTCAACTTAAAACAAAACAGTTATGATAAATCTGTAATCACTTCAATTGAACAGAACATGCATCATTATCATTTGATCTAGGGATTACTTTATGCATTAGGCAAAATGTCACAAAAGTTACGATATACCGAAAGAAAAATAGAGACAGAGAGAGAGAGAGAACAATGATTGATTGTATTATAAAATCCATAACAACAGGCCCGGCGCTACAAATCTGCAATGCACACAACCAAAGCTCGACAACGGGCTGCATTATGCCGGCCAACGTGTCGTATGAGTGATTACATGCAATCATTTTTGCAATCAAGCAAACGACAAGCGACAAGCGACCGACCCGACCAACTAACTGACTGCTGAAATAGTTATTACATTTAAAATAAATGACATTTAAATTGAAGCTTAGACAGCAGCAAACAACAATGAACAGAGACAGCGATAACAAATATGAAAGAGAGACACAAGACACAAGCAAATAGCATTTGAGCCTTGTCAGCGACAGTCTGGCTAATGCTCAACGATAGCAGCAAGAGAGAGAGAGAGAGAGAGAGAGAGAAAGATAGATAGAGAGAGAAAGAGTACAAGTATATTGTCATTTGATTAGATTACAACTTATTTGAGTGTGTGTGTGTGCGTGTGTGTGTGTGTAAGCTGTTGATCTAACAACAAGAACAACGTCTCCTGAGTGCCGACTGCCGACCGCCGAGTCCCGATGATATCCATGGCTCTGTGCGACTTGCACAGACATTGACAGCAACGTCAGCAACAGAAACAGAAACTCTGGCAACGCCATTGCCACCCAGTCAGTCAGCGGCAGGAAGCTATTGCCATTTGCCATTTGCCACAGCCTGCTTGTCGGCAACAAATTTCATTATCACATTCGACCAATGCATTGGTCCAGGCCAAGTCCAGGCCCAGGCTCTTACAATTTTACATTTACATTTACATGAGCATGCGGCCTGACTAGCCGGATATGTCGTGGTCTCGTTTCGTCTGTCTCATGTCTTCGTGTCACCGTTTCCAGCTGTTTGGACGGATGCACCATTCGATTGTCACTTTTGAACTGTTATCATATTGTAAGGACAAATTAATTGTAAAGTCATGTAATTGTTTGACAATGTTGGCCCGAATCATGCGTCTTACTGGCCGCCAGCAAGCAAACAGCCAGATAGCCAACATTTCAACTGGCAGCTGAAGCGACAACAACAACAACAACAACAATAACAAGCCACAAGTCCTCATAATCACTGTGCATATTCGAATGTAACCCAATTAGCTGACAAGCGTTTCAATATGGCTTGTCCAGCTTGTCATTTTGAGCTTCTTGTGCTTTATTTCATAAAAGTTTAAGAGTGTTTACTTGGAAACATTTGCCAGAAAATTGTAATTAAAACAAAAACAGCATCTTTTGTATGATTTGAAAAACTCTTTTTTTTTTGTTTGTTGAAGTTTTAATTTCTTTAGGAGTTAAACTTGTTTTCCGAATAATTTATTACGAATAAGTTGATCAAAACATATGCTAGAAAATTGTAATTAAAACAAAAATCACTTTTTATATAATTAGAAAAAGTCTTTTTATATTTTTTGTAGTTTTCATTTATTTGAGTGTTAAATTTGTTTTCATTGATTCTTTTATAATTTATTGCGAAAAAGCGCTTAGATCGAAATATACGTAAGAAAATTGTGATAAAAACAAAAAACAACGCTTTTTATATGATTTGAAGAACACAGTTTTTTTATTGTAGTTTTTATTCCTTAACGAGATTAATTTTTAAAATTTGATTTCCATACCTGACTTGATTTCGTCTGTTACAAATCTAATTACAGTTACTTCCAAATTTATTTATGAACTAATATAAACTCGGAATTTGTATTTGATTAAAATACATTTAAAATATTTGATTAATTAATGATAAAATTCTTTTCTGGTTTGACTAGTTACACGACGAAGATTTTTCAATTATTACACACAAGCAACAATTTTAACATAGTCTAATTGAATTCGTAATATTTTGATCTTTTAAATATAAGTTGCATAGCCTCTTTTAAATGCAATTATTTTTGATTGGAGAAATATCAATAAAAAAAAAACATAAATCAATGGTTTTTAAGTAATATTGAAGTTCAAATATTGTTGTTTTTTAACATTGAATATATAAGTTAAATAAATTGAAATTATTCCTTGAACAATATCATAAATGGAAAAAATACTTACTAAAAATCCAAACCAAATTGTAAAAATTTACAGTATTTCTGAACATACAGTTACCTGGTTATAAAACTAATGAAGCACAAAATGGCACATAAACTCAAAGGCTTATTTATTATATGGACAAAGGTACAGATTCTAGCAGTAAGGGATATATTATCCAGCGAATAGTAACAACAATGGCATATCGAACAATTGTTTTTCCCGTTTCCGATTCCGGTCTCACACACAGGTATATATATATAAAATATAAATGATATGACGTGATTATGCTGCGCCATTTATCTAGCTGGGCGCAAGCGAGAGTTCAAAACGATTAATTATCAAATTGTTTTGTTCGTGCTTGCCTTTTGTGACCTCTGCCCTATGCCCCGATAAGGAACTGGATAAACAGTAATATGCTGGCTACCTGTATTGCCCGTTGGGCTTGTGTGTGCTGGCAGGTGAGACACATGCATTAATATACATTTGTTCATACATTATTCAACTCAATTTAACGTTTTCCTAATTGGCCCGCAGCTTATTCAATTGCCGAACTGCAATACAAATCGAATTTTCCAGCAATAATTGCAAAACTTTTTCCGCATTGCTTTCCAAACTTATTTTGAAAATAAACGAATGTTGCGATTTGCGCTTTTTCCATAAATAACTATTCTGAATGTTGAATTTGACAGCTTTAAATTCTTTTTAAATGTATTTCAATTGTAATACTGCCCGGCTTATATATATATAGAGACTAATCCAGAGAAAAATCAGTGGCTAACAAGATAATACAACTTTTCTTAAAAATAAACTTTTTCAAATGATATTTCATAGTTCAAACGATTAAATCAAAATTGAGAACAATTTTGCTACTCCACAAAAAATAACTGGGGGGAAGTAAACGCAATCTATCTAAAATATTTTGAAATTGTTTTATCACAAATAAATAAAAGAAAAACCAAGAGCAAAAAGGTAAATGCCTTGAACTTTAAAACTTTTCAAGTGAACTTTTTGTTTGGTATTTGAAGCATCAATTCTGACGGACATTGTTTCAATTCAACAAATGGTATTGGAATTCATTTGTTTTTTTTTTTTTTTTGGCCGTTTAATTGCTAACCCGAAGAAAGAGACTGGGTGAATGCCAGTTGGCATACTGGCCAGCTTGGCTGGCTCAAATGGGAGCGACAGCGACGACGACAAGAAGATGGACCCACATCAATGGGCTGTCAACGTGTCCGGATCGTTATGGCCATCACAGAGTGCTCTGTTGTTGTCCATTTTAATTGCATGGCCAAAGTCATGCATTTTTCAAGTCATCAGTATTTCAATACACGCGAACAGACAAACACACACACACACACACAAAGTTAAGCACATAGCAAACACATGTTTAAATTTGCTTTTTGTCTGCGTTTTTAGAGCCCAACTAGAAGGCTAACGCTCGTTAGTGTAAAAAAAAAGTCTGCTTTTAAATCCTCTTTGTTACAAAAGAAATTATATAATAACTGAATAAATCTTTTGTTTACAAAATTGTTGAAAATTGACAAGTAAACTCATAATATTTAATTTAACAAATTTAATTTACTTTATCCAAACTGTAAAATTAATGGAAAAAAAATAATAATATTTTTATATACATATATGTGTTCTTAAGACAAAGACATATTTATGTTGAAAGCTGTGAAATCTTTCATCAGCTGAGCTTTCTCACGCTGTTCGACTGCTTGAATTTGCAACATGGCTTTATCTTGAGTTTGTTGGTACCTGTGCCTGACATGACCACCAAAGGCAATCATAATCTGACCAGACGTAGTCCTAATCTCCAGACTTCTGCGAGCAAAACTCATTTTAGCCCGGCCGGTGACGCCCTTTATGTGGTTACTGCTGGCTCAGCGACACGTTGTGTGCCCAGCATAGATTGACTTGCAATCCCCCTATCCCCGTTCCCGCCTTTCCTAGCCGCCAACCCGTTTTCATCGTGTTATGCCTGCTTTTCAAAAGTAGCCCTAATGGCATTATCCATTTGCGAGCCATGTTTTCTTGTGTGGAAATCATTTAATATTTTATACACAAACTTCTCCTTGGGCTTTAATGTTGTTAAATTTGTATGAATCGTGAAGAGAATACATCAGCTATTACTTAAAGGATGTTTTCATTATCATCTAAATACCTAAATACAAAGTATGCCAATTTATTGCCCTTTCACATACATTGTAACCGAATGTACATTAGAACCATATATGTACTATATGTACTGGAGCAGAAGGGCCATCAAAGTGAATTTTTAAGCAGACTCCTCCTTATAGACTGGCATATTCCGTATTCAGTTTTATTACTTTATAGTCTTATGTGTTGTTTGAATTTCACTTGCGATACAATCTTTATGACAAACTCCGAGTGAAAGGGTATAGAAAACTGTATCAATCAATTTATATTTATATTTTTCTTTTACCCAATAAAAGTTGGCACATAGTTCGCATATTATATAGTTATTTCACTAACGTGTTTATAAAAGACTTAAGCTTCAGTACAGAGTATTTTCAAGTCGAGTACTGACAGCGAGTGGACATCCATATCGTTGTTTTTCGTTTCTGTGGTTCTTTCTGCTTTTTGTTTGTTATGATTTCTGGGGAACGCTGCGATTCGCTTACGCTCATATGTAAATGGGATTCCCCGACTTCCATATTTTTATATATCCATTGAAATGTTTCAAACGAGTATATAGGTTCTACATAATACAATATAATCTATATAATAGCAACAGTTTCAAATTAATTAAAAAAAAGGGACACTTTCGATTTCGATTTATTCGATATTTTCATTTTCATCGCTAAAAGTTCACCGATACATATCGAATTATGTATATTGTGTGTTAAAAGAGTTAAGCTCGCAACTACTAACAGGATATCTCTTAGTCGAGAGAGAATCCTTGTATCTTTATTTTTTTGCTGCTGTGAAAATAAGTTGGCACCCACAAAACATTCACAAATACATATATATACATACATGTATGTACACATGTGTGTACATTAAAAATTTAATTAAATCAACATACGTGAATAAGGAAATTATTTTGTCTGGCTACGCATTGCGCGAATCCGAATCCGAATCCGAATCCAAATTCAAAGTGAAAACATTATCAGGAACCGAGAAGAGTTTCCAAGGACGAGGGCGCCTAGACGGCTGAGGAATGGGTGGGTGTGCAGTAAGAGCTTGTCGGGGTATTGCTTTCGCTTTTGATTAACATATTTCTTTTATCTGAAGTGAAACCGAAAGAGCCGCAAGTGGAGCGGCATCGGGACGAGGGGCAAATCAGTGTTGCCTCTGTGCACATGAGCATGCTATTAAAGTTATGAAGGTGTTTCAAAAAATTTTTGATAACCAAGGCAGCCAAACAAAGTATCTAAATAAATAAAATATATACATATATATACTTATAAAAGGAAGCTTTATATATATGTATACATGTGTATGCTTAATAGTAAAGTATCTACATGCCAGCTTGTCTGTCAGTTGCAACAACAAACTAAGAATCTAGAAGCAACAAGAGGAAACTTTTTTAATTAAAGACAACAAAAAAAAGAGATATATATATAT
>SCDT01000745.1:0-10453 GCA_004143765.1 Drosophila melanica | reverse complement strand
TTTTCACATTTCCTTGGCACTTTCTCCAGCTGTTTGTATACCCTTACATGTGAGCATAATCAGAACACTTGTCGCATATGTAACAATATCAGAAATAATAAATGATCAATTTATAGTATTTTCTTAAGAGCTACTTCAAAACTAATATTTTATATTAAAATCATGTTTATTTATAATTTGTAAAATATAAATTAGAAATTAAATAGAATAAAATAGCGGAATTCAAATATAACAAAAGTGTATATATTTATATATTGTAAGTAAATTTCGAATAAATTTATGTTATAGGGTATCTTCAATTGTATATACTCTGCTTCATTTCCGTTTCAATTTTGCTGTTATTTGTTTATTTTAAACGATTATTCCGCTTCATTACCGCTAACTGAATTAAATCGCTTAGATGGCATTCTTTTGTACTAGTACGATTGTGTGCGGAATTTTTTCGTTTTTCCACCCAAATTTAAAGGCATTTCAGATTATACCTTGTCTCTGGCCCAGCTCGAGCCCGACTTAGTGGTTTACTAAATCAATTTGCCGTTGACGCCTCAAGTGCCATTCTGAATGGTTTGCGCTTTTGCCAAGCAATTGGAACACAAAAAATTGAAAAAATCTATAGCCATTGATTTATGGGACCATAGACGCAAGGATTAAACGAAAAAAAAATTAATAGCTTTTGTTTTCTTATAAGGAAGTTAAGTTAAAAAGTAGTATTTAAAATCTTGACTGAAAATTTATTGACTGACTAATACTTCAAATTTGATATTAAATATTTTTTAATTAAAAATTTGTACTAATCTGTATAATAATAATACCAGATAGTATTAAAACATTAATATGCCAAAGCTTTCAAAAACTTTAAAGTTTCGAGCGCAAAACAAAATCAGTTTAATAGCCACAATTTTGCATTCCTTTGAATGTTTTGGATTGTCGATATACTGTGAAGGAGAGCAGAGGACATTCCAGCACATATAAATGTTTGTTTACAACATAATTTTTATGATGTGAAATGTCGGGGAATCGTAACTGCGATAGAAGTGCCATAAATAATGGAAAGTGCAGTTTCAAATCGGCCACTAATGGAGGTTCTCAATTGATGATGAGGCAAGAAAATCGCCGCAACTTTATGTTGCATAATATTATTGACTTCCAACGAGGCAGCTCGCCCAAATGTGGAACACGGCGGAATGGGTAAATGTGACTTCGAAAAAGGCATTTACCAAACGGAATGGGGTGGAGTGGGGTGGTGGAATGGTGGAATGGTGGTGGTGACTGTGATGGGGGGGCAATTGGCAAACATTCTAAAAGTTATTTGGCAGCTGCTCTTTGTGGATGTAATGTAGAAAGTCGTACATACATTTGAGTGCTGTTCCGCTGTCGTTATTGTTATTGTATATTATTATTATTATTATGATTATTGTTATTGTTTTTGCATTTTAAAGCAAATGGACGTTTATGCGTTACTCTGTATGCGCCCGTGTCTGTATGGGGCACGAAATTAGCCCACAATGATTTTGGCAGCCTTTGCTGTACAATTTGATGCTCCTTTAACAGCCTGTCCGTCGCCCATCAATTTTACTTACTGTACAGGCAGGCCTCTAAGCATTCGCGCACATAAAAATACAAATTTCCGCATAAATTACCAGCTCAACATTTTTTGATGGGTCTTTTTCTGCTGCTAGTTGGTGTTGTTTTTGTTATTATTGTTGTTGTTGTTGTTGTTGTTGCTTATGTGTAAACATAATTGATGCGTTTATATGAACATAAAAATATATATGTATTTATATAGTATATTTATGTACAAAGTTCATATATAGACAAGCAACCAAACTGCTCTTCACAATGACGAAGATTTTGTACTCTTAAAGACACATTTGCTTATATTTATTTAAAGACTACTCTGACTTAAATTCTGAAATTAACATTTTAAGGCATATATTAAAGAATTTATAAGTTAAAAAATATATTTGCATATGTGTATACTTACCTATCAAAAAATGCTGAATTGAAGTTATCAAATATACAATAGTAAAACAAACAAAATTATCGTTATATATGCAAAATTTCAAATATACTTTATTTCTAAATAAACAAGAACAAGAAACAAGCGATACCGACTGGGTTATACTCGTTCACGTTCTTAAATAAAAGATTCCATAGCTCCCATATATCAAACCCCCATAACTTTGTCAAAATTGAACCGATTTTCACGTTTTATGGCATTTTGATCATGATTTGTCGTCTATATTGACTCCACATTCAAAATATATTCATTTTCGAAAATAAAACTTTTTGGAATTTTTTGGTCAAAAAAGCATGTACTCCCCCCTTGTGAATTTTGGAAAAAAAATTTTTTTTCAAAATTTAGAATTTCGAATTTATAGTTTTAATCGATTTTATTTGTCACAATTAGTATAAAAAACAACATTAAAAATGATTTTGGGGGAGTCAAATTTTTGGTCAAAAATCATGCGAAAATCGACAAAAATTTNATTTTATTTGTCACAATTAGTATAAAAAACAACATTAAAAATGATTTTGGGGGAGTCAAATTTTTGGTCAAAAATCATGCGAAAATCGACAAAAATTTTTACATGTAAAGTTGTCAGATTCCATAGCTCCCATATATCAAACCCCCATAACTTTGTCAAAAGTGATCCGATTTTCACGTTTGATGGCATTTTGATCATGATTTGTGCTATATATTGACTCCAGATTCAAAATATATTCATTTTCGAAAATAAATTTTTTTTTGGATTTTTTGGTGAAAAAAGCAAAGGGTCCCCCCTTATGAATTTTGGGAAAAAATTTTTTTTCAAAATTTAGAATTCCGAATTTGTAGTTTTAATCGATTTTATTTGTCACAATTAGCATAAAAAACATCATTTCAAGTGATTTTGGGGGGGTCAAATTTTTGGTCAAAAATCATGCCAAAGTCGACAAAAATTTTGACATGTAAAGTTGTCAGATTCCATAACTCCCATATATCAAACACCCATAACTTTGTCAAAAGTGAACCGATTTTCACGTTTGATGGCATTTTGATCATGATTTGTCCTCTATATTGACTCCACATTCAAAATATATTCATTTTCGAAAATACATTTTTTTTTTATTTTTTGGTCAAAAAAGCATGCACTCATGTACTCAATCGATTTTATTTGTCACATGATATATGCGGGGGCGGAAGGGGACGTGGCTGGGCATTTTTTTTTTTACTTATCTTCAAAGGAGCTGACCAGTTATGCCAGCCTCCCAGTGGGCGTGGCACAAAAATCTTAACACTTTGTCTGAAGGGGATAACTACAAGTATACATCCAAAGTTTCAAGTCTCTATCTTCAGTATATACTACCCAATATACTTGTTTCACTTCGTGAACGAGTATAATTACAGTGAATAATGGGGGGAAACTTTATGACCCCACATGTCTGATTCCTGATTAACAACTACTTCTTTTCCCAAAAGTTGAAAAATAATGTTCAAAATTTTCTTATGGAAATTTTGAAAATATCTAGAATCGATTATTAAATTTTAAATATTAACTGAATCCAACAAATTGTTTTAGGGCCGTGTTGGGTTGAAAATTTACAATTAGGTGTTGAAATGATTTGGGCTTAAAATTGAATTGCAGCCTAAAAGATAACTAAAAAGAATACGATTTTATTTATCAAATTTCGTATTTTCTTTAATAGTATTTAATGGGTTTCTGTTGCTTTTTAAGCCATTTGGCCAGTGGATTATTCAATCAGTTTAAATTCCATTGAGATTGTAGCCATGTTGATAAATTTGTTAAGTGCGTTGGTTTCAGTCATGTTATGCGCAATTTGGCTTAAATAAGTGTGCTGCATGGGACATTTAAATATTCAACGTATTTAACATAAATAATGCGGCAAACAGCTTAACGTGTATTTCGCATCAAAACCTCATTAAAATTTCAGCGCTCCATGGTGAAAATAAAATGCTGAGTGGAATGGGTGCTGGTGTGAAGATGTGAAGAATGTGGCGAAGTAGGGGAAAAAACAGCCAATATATCGCATAATCAATCATATGTATTGCAACCAGGAGGGTGTATGCGTGTGTGTGTGTGGCTCATTTGTTAAGCTCCTCACCTACAAGAAAAACAGGGCGTTCACATGGTGACTTTTTGACACTTTGCTGTTGCCATTGATTAATGCCAAAACATTTGCAGTTGCCAATTTGTTATTGTTGTTGCTGTTGCTATTGTTGCAGCATAACAAATCAAACAGCTTACAATTGTCACTTGTCAGTCAGTCAGCTGCGTATTGAAAACAGCCAACTGACAAACAATCAGCACAGACATGTGCACAAAAACAAACGTGCATTCCTTAATTAGTATGTAAATATGTACAAATAATAACGAGATAAAATGACATTTATGGCCAACAGCACTTAACGGACGGTCAAATGAATGAATTGCGGATAATTAATTGCTTATTATTGGCTTATTAATTGCCGCAAAAACGTTTGCAAACACTTAAAATCATATGCGCCATTTGATATTTCAGCAGACTCAAAAACCCAGACACCGATTTCGGATTTAATTTGCGACCATTTGATGGAAATTATGTGCAGTGACATGGATATATTACTCAGCACTAATTTGTTCCTTTGAAACAGTTTAAGAATTTTGATTACAATTACAAAAAGATTATTTAACAAACTTTAAACAACAATTTTGAGATTAAAAACTTGTTCTTAACCAACCTTTATTAAAATGAAGGCATTAGGATTATTTGGGCTTGGTTTTTGGTTTGGCGCTCATATTTTAAAGACTTGAAAAATATACAAATTACACACATATTTGTTACCATGGATTTGGAAATTTTAGACGCAGAAATAATTAGCACTCGTTTTTTTTTTAGGGTTGATGTTGCTTTTTAAACTTTGTGCTTTGTGCAAAGTAAATTTTTGTATTTAATATGGAGTATCTATCTATATTTATCGCAGCCATCAAATTTGACAGACAAAGTCTATCATTTATATAATTTTGTATGTTAAAATATTAAAAACGGAAAAATACACATATTCGCATATAACCAAATAAACGTTAAGCTCAAATGTTCAATTAACGTTCATAAAAAATACACAAGACTGCAAGAATACGCAAAGAATTGTTTAATAGCTCGGATCTTTACCCAAATTGTGGAATACCAGGAATTGTTGAAGTGAAACCAACAATGTAACCCAACTCATTTACATACCTGCTAACCGAATTGCAATTGTTACAATGTTCGCTAAATATTCACGAGTCGTGTTTAAGCCGATTTCAATGGCGCGGCCATAAAACAAGTTCGCTTCGAATGCAAAATGCACACACATACAATTGAATTTATGATTTTATGAAACTCTTTGCTGAGTGGATTTACCTTTTAACACTTTGTATGCACAACGAGCAAACCGAAATCAGCTTAAAGTTTACAGTTGATAATTGCATTTTAAACTTTAAGAATTTAATTTCGGGCGTATTTTCAAAATATGAAAGACATCTCATTTATAAATTATACCTTTTAAGACTGATTTTAAAAGGTTGAAACAAACATCTTCTTCATACAATTGGATTTATTGTGAAAAGAAGTTCGTCACTTCGTTCGTATTCTTATAAAAACATCTACAATCTAAAAATACTTCAAAATATATGACTCGAACACATTACTTATCTAAGTAATAGCACTTATCTTATATAATTGTGATTTATTTAACTCAAATGTTCTAAAAAACAAAATGGTAATTTTTTGAACGCACATGTTTAACAAGTTTTATCTAAATAATAAGTGGAAATGACTTTTTCTTTTCCTCTCTTTATTGCTCTCGCACTCTTTAAAATATACTTGGCTTTGTTTTTTGTGCAATAACGTAGAAGTTTTGGAAAAGTTGGTAAAAGTTGTTAACTTCAGTTGAACCAATTTGTAGTTATACAAATATTTTGATGTGTATATTAAGGGCTCTCTCATTATCCAATGAGTTTAGATTTCACGACAAATCACAAAAACTTCAAGACGTCACGCCGCAATTTTATGGCTCTATTTGCTAAGCCGTCATAGAAGTACGGCAACAACTACAACAACAAAACCAACAACTAGAATCCGTCCTTGAGTGTAATTATCTACCACACACATTTACACACTTACACACACACGCGCTTTTAACTGTATAGCCCTGAAGCAAAAGAAAAAAACAAACAAAGCAACTAGAAAGCAACTGCTGTAAATTGCTCAAATAAATAATACCCTGCAATCCGTTATGAATCAACATTTCATTGAATTTTATATAGTTTTAGTTAAGCAAGCAATCATATTAATTGAAAAATAAAAAAAAAAAATTTTTTGACTAAATAACTTTTGCTGTTTCAAAGTGCATTTATAATATATAATATTATGATAAAAAAATAATAAATAATGCAAAAAATAAAAAAAAACAGGCCTTTAATATATTTAATATAATTCTTCTTTTTGTATAGCTTCATTGTACAAACTTTAATTTTTTGTCAAATTTGTAAAATGCCGTATAGAGGGTATAACAACAAATTGTGTAGCATACATTTGGGGGCCGTCGAGCACTTAGTTAGGCTAAGAGTGTTCCATTGTTTTCCACACTTGCTTGTGCCTATGTCTGTTTGGGTGTGTGTGTGTGTGTATGTGTGTATGATTAAGTGCGTGCTTTAATCGTTTGGAATTTATGTTGAATGGAAAATCAGTTCATAAGAAAAGTTGTTAAAGCTGTCAGCTAGACCAACGAAAAACAACAGCCTGGCTTGGCTTCTCGGCCTTAATCGCCAGTCATTAGCACCTCAAAAGTGAAACCGGCCAAATGGCAGCGCGTTAGCAGCGCCAACAACAACAACATTTTCCAGACAAAAGACTTGAAAATGTTGTAGTTTTTTAATTGCGCCGCAGCCAGTAGCAGCAGCAGCAACAACAACAACCAACAAAATTGTCGACACAGACAAAAAAAAACAAGCAATATAAAGGAAAGCAAAGGGTGAAAAGGTGAAGCTGCCGATAAAAACAATGGAAGCAGCATCCAGTTAATGGTGGACTCGCAGCATAATTGCCAGACCGCCCGCAGGCGTCTTATTGACAAGGACTCCCAAGACGCCGGTCGCAGGAGTTTAGCAAAGGCAACTTTAAAAACAACTATTAAAATATAATAAACATTAACATTATATTTTTCTTACCGCGATACTTTAAAAAATCGTTTAACAACACTAAATTATAAAAAAAAATATATATACAAAATATGATCAACCTACTTATATAGAAACATAAAATATAAAATAATATATAAAAATAAAATAAATAATAAAACTTTTGAATTGCACCAATAATTTGGGTTTAAATAAAATTTATTCACTTTAAATAAAATTTATTCACTTTAAATTTTCACGCTATTTGCAAGTATTTAAAAATCTATTCACTATTTAAATTTTTTTTTTTCAAAATAGTTGATTTTAGCTCTAAATTTGCGATAAAGCTGTAGCTTCCATAAACAAATACAAATATTATGTAATTCTGTAGTTTTAAAGTATTTGTTTGATTGTTAACTAAAGCAAACTGAAATTTATTAACCATGTTTTGTAAGTTAAACAAGTCTGACCATAAATAAATGAATATTTGGCTATTTGTTAAGTGATGCACTTAAAACAAAAGTTGATCAATTAATTTAGTTAAGAGATAAACAACAAGAAGCAAAACAACAATCTGACCGATTGAAAATATCCCGTATATTTCTGCGGCAACATTTCCTGTTGCGTGCACACATACACACATATACACACATACACATGTATATATATATACCTCATTTATAGGGCCAGCGTTGTCATCATTTGTAGAGAATTCGTTTTGCTTGAGTGCCAAACCACAACAACTGAGGCAAAAAGACAACAACGTACCAGAACATGGAACACCATTTGGTTGGTTAGTTGTCCTTGTTGTTGTTGCTGTTGTTGTTGTTGTTGTTACTGTGTTGTCTCGTCTGACCATTCAATTTAATACGCTTCCAACCACGCGCTTAACTTTTTCTCTTGATGCTCGGTCCCCTGTATCCCGCTTTACATTAGTGGAGGGTTAAGACGTGATGTGCATTTGTTAGTTTGCGGCGGCGACTAGTTGCTAAAATAGTTGCAACTATATAGTTACTGCTGGCCACGCGCATTATAAACAACAATGAGTACAGACAACGGACAACGGATGCCACAAAATAAGTTAGATTCAGTTAAATTAAGTATACGCAGCGCCGGACAAGGCCTCGCCAATTGAATGAGGCAACGGCAAAATTTAAGGACAATTGAAGCGCTGCCAAACGATAAACCCACATGACGTTTGACAAGGGCTTAAGGCAAAGCAGATGATGGTGCTGCTTGTGTTTATGTGCATGAGCAATGGAGGCGTGGTCACGCCCATGCATGGCCATAAAACCAAAGATGAATTTTATTGGGCACAATTGAGAAGCGCCCAACATTATTGGCACATCATTTGTGCGCTGCAGATGACCAGCGTAAGCGTCTTGGATGGCCACACACACACACACAAACACACACCCTCATCCCACACACACACACACACACACACACACGAGAAATAGAAACATCAACAACATTGCGTGCTATAAAGTCGCAATCAAGCCATCAGCAATCCGACAACGCAACAACGGAAACTATCGCAAACGGAAACGGAAATGCACAGTCACACACGCACACACAGAAACACAGGCACACATATGCACACCGACCAACAAAATGGCCCACAAGCAGGCAACATTTTCAACAGATAAACCAGAGGCGCACTCTGATAGATAGGCCTAAAACTTAACAAAAAGTAAATCGGTTGCACGCAGAGAAAAAAACCTTATTTTTTAAAAAGATTGTTAAAAAAAATCTAAGCAGCGATTTATTGATAATAGACCTTTTACACAATATTTTGATGATTATCGATCTACTCTTTATATTTAAATCGGACTTTTGGGAACAAAAACGAACTTTACGTTACTGATGTTAATAAAAAATAAAAAATCATCAATATATCGATAATAACAGCAGCATTGTTTTTGCAATTTAAAATCGATAGTCTTTTTGTACGATAAATTGATGATTATGAAAACGATTTTCCAATCAAATATAAGAAATCGATATTCATTCATACTAAAGAGCTCTAAAATGTTGTTCCTATTTTATAAATCTTTAATTTTTTGTCAAAATTATGTTTGAAACTGAATTTTAGAGTATTTAAGATCAAAATGTTTAGAATTAAATTCTGTTTTCGCTTGAAACATCAAAACATCGTTTTTCTCTGAGTGTACAAGCGAGAATAGGTATGTGAAATAGGAAGATACAATCACAAATACAGCAACACATTAGCCACAAAGTACAAAAGCAAATGGTAAAACGGATGCGCACTCAAGTTGGCAACACTTTTCGTTTTGATGTTGCTATCGATCAAGTGATTGGTGAATTATGGACCAAAGATTAGCACACAAAATTCAACTGTTCACATTTATGGTGCAAAACGAATAACGGCAAAAGTTAACAAGTTTTACATTGATTGACAAGCAGCAAGTTTTTGGTGTGCAGAAATTTAAATTCTTTGCGATAAATGTTTTCTATTTTCGAACAAATCTTTCCTTTTAGCACGTTCAAATCTTCTCTGTTTAAATTAAAAATAAACTATTAAAAGTTTGTAATAAATTTAAAGGACTTAGATTCAAAGCAAATTCGGAACTTGTTACTTTGAATAACCAAGTTTCAAATAGGTTTTGAACCTTGAACCGAACCACTGACAAAATTTTTGTTTCGGCCGTGATTTTTTTACAGCCATGATTTATGTATATATATGCACATCGGGAGCTCTCAATTCTGTTGTATATATTATTTGCAGTTTTGCAGCGTCCCTTTGGTGCATAAAAAGCACTTAGCATTAAGCAATTAATTAATGATGGAGCAATAAAAAGTATTGCCCACTTTTTGGCTGTTGCATTCGCTTCAATTTGCAAACAGAAGCTCGCATTGGGGTTAAACCATTAAAAATGCGGCCGAGTAAGGCAATGCTGATGGGCGCTGCCGGCACGACGGGGCGTGGAGCTGTGCGTGTCGCATTTTGGCGCTAAAATAAATAAGAACCTTGCTCAGAAAAGAAAAAAAAAAACAGAAAAAGCAACACACAAAAAAGAAAAGTAAAAACAGCACGCAGCGCAAATCTCGAAAGGCTTAGCTAATGACAATTTAAGGATTTTGTTATTTACATAAATTTACCCTCAAACACGCCCGTGAATATCAAATACTTGTGGCGTGGCCGTGGCACAAAAGGGGCAAAAAGTGTTTTTAAAGCTCCAAAATCTGTGCAAGTTACTTTATTAAATTTTATGCAAAACATAGAGAAAAATAATAAAACATTTATACAAGTTGTAGTGCACAAAAAGTCAAAACAAATATATATAGAT
>SCDT01000744.1:0-28905 GCA_004143765.1 Drosophila melanica | reverse complement strand
TTTGAATTAATCAATAATTACAATTTTTTAATATAACTTTATTTAATTATTTAAGAATCTTATTCTCTTTTATTCCCGATCAATTTGAACAACTTGGTTTGAATTTGTACACATTTTTTTTCTCTTAGATTAAACAGTTTTTCAGTGAATGCTTTTTTCAACCCATTTATTGCATTTTTATAATATTTATATATATCTTAAAGTTTTAAAAATATCATAAGGAGATTATTTACTAATGTCAGTAAATAAGTCATTAAATCAATTCAATTCAACTTTTATGTAAACCACTTTTTGTGCTTCGAGTTGTCCTAAAAACACACAAATCTGGCAACTGCATAATGTAGGGTATATTATCTTTGTTACACCGATAGCGCTCAATAGATGACTTTTGTAAGTGACCCATTTACTTACAAAATATATATATATATAAAAAGCGTAAATCGAGTATTGTTGAAATTTTGTAACACTTTTACACAATGGTTTCGAGGCAAGTGTGAAATCAAGATTATCATCGCTAAATGCTATCTTGGTGTTCAATCATCTATTGTCATGATCCAGATGAGCACATACCACCGCATTTTTAGCCATATCGGATTCCAGCTGTGACACCTTCACTACTACTACTACTACTACTGCTACTACTGCTACTACTACTACTACTACTACTACTACTGCTGCTTTGCACTCGGCTCGAAACGAGTGACAAATATTTTGACCATCCTTTTATGATCGTGAGGCACACTATAAGGACCGCTGGGCGCTGCCGCAGACTGTCTCACGACCTGGGCTTAGCACTTGGTTCCATACTCCTGGAATTCCATCACAATGCGTTTGCAGCAGCTGGATTTCCTCCCGTGATCAGCGACACCGTCGGATGCCTCCACGACTTGGTAGCCTGGTTAAGAGAGCAAATCGCTCTGTTTGTTTCTCGATGGCAATACAATGCCACAACTGAACGAGACGCAAGAATTTATGGCATTTCACTGTCAGAGACGCAGAATTCCTGTCCCTTGCCACCATTAATGGAATGGACAATAAATTTAAACGTGCAGACGGACAACATGCCATATGTTAAGAGGCTCAGCTAAGCTCAGCTCAACTCGGCCAAGCCATGCCAAGCCAAGCCGATCCGATCCGCTCCGAGCCAAGCCAAGCCGAGCCGAGCCTGTGTGGAAGCGACATTCACGAAATGGCCAAAATCGCTTCTCTTGCTTTGCGCGTGAGACGATTTGTTAATCCAAACCAGTCCTTGCATCCCCATCCTATGACAAAGCGATAATCATTCTCATGACTTCACACCTCATTTGAATTCTTATCAGCAAATTATTAATCGCAGCATCGATTGCACATTTCAAAGATTGTCCACAGTGAACGCTTCTTCTTCTCAAAATGGTCTCAAAAAAAGAGCTAAAAAAAAACAGAACTAGCCTTAGGTTAGCCATAATCTATCCAGTTTTTATTTTTTGACAAATCATAAACATAATACAATATCGTGTTTTCAGATTTACTAATTTAAGGAACTTAATATTCATTTTGTAGTATTTTTTTAGTAGAAAAATTAAATTCAATCTCGAGCATATTGGAATTACTAGATTTCGTGTTTATAAATATTCTATTTTACAATTAATTATAAATCATTCTTGGTGTTACAATTGATCATTGAAAACAAAGTGATTGTAATAAGAATTTCAATAATGAAAATTGACGTAAAACATTTCTAATGAGAGGAAAACATTTCCAAAATTATTTAAATGCAAAACTTTTTTTTAGAGTTTTTCTGATAAGAGCATAAAATATATTTAAAAAAAAGTGATTAAATTTCATACTAAATATAATTGAGTAATTAAATATTTAAGTAAATACATAAATATATATAGTATAAGAACATTTGTATATCGGGGATACTCTAATACACATGTCGTTAATCGGTTCGCATTGTTGATAATGCCGAGCTGTTGTATGCAGCTTCTGTTCGTGAACATTTCTCCACGAAATGCTAAGACAATGGATGAGATTAAATGCCAAACAGTGCAGATTAAGATGCATCGACAGCAATAGTCGCTACATATGTATGTCAGTATACCGTATGCGATCTGCTGGGCCGGGCCGACTGCATCTTTAACTGGGAGACACGAAACAAATTTCCCTTGAAAAGAATTACATACCGATCGGCAGCGGGAATTGGCTGAAACTCTATTTGTTCTGCCCCGATTTTGTTGCCCGCTGCCCCCAGTCTCTGCCGCAACCCCCCTTTGTGCCCCTTTGTGCCCCAGCCTCGGCTTGTTTGTCGTTGCTGTTCAAAAAGTGACCGTCTTCATTGTCAACACATGGCTGGGTACGTAGCATTGCTGTGGCAAACAATTCTATAGAAAATCATCGTGCACTCGCGGCGATCTTGCAGTTCAGAGCCTGGCTTATCTGAGCGGCCCAAATCGTTGCGCCTTACTAAATTATTATGTTAACATGAAAATAATTGAGGCAAAAGGCATTCGGCAGTGGCTGGCCAATTTATTTATATCGTATAATCTTGGACGCAGCCGCTTCGCTCACTGGGATCCTCTTGTTTTTATTTTTGTTTTTTTTTTTTTTGGTTTTTGTGTTTATTTTGGTGGACAGCAATTGATGGTCGAACAAATAGTTCCAGAAGTGCAGCAGATTGGGACACCGACGCCCTGCTGCTTGTACTCGTCCTTTGTCCCGCTGCCAAAGTTCATGAATATATAAAATAACCATTGTATATAGTTATCGATTAGTCAGCCTACTAATTAAGGGTTTCTTTTTTTTTTCTTTTCGTTTTTTTAGACTGCTTTACACTGGGCTGCCAAGCATGGCAACGAGGATGTGGTCAAGTTAATTGCCGGCACCTACAAAGCGGATGTCAATGCAAGAACGGTAAATTTGCAATTTGCATACATAAATAGTATATATATATCCATATTTGAAAATTGATTGAAATCTGTTTGCATTTCATGTTTGTATCCGTTTGCTGCCAACCGTCGACACGCTGATTTAGAATGGGGTAAGTGTATTTTGTACTTCTTGCATATATTGAAATACTTTTAATAATATACGAATCGACTGATTGCCATGTCACAAAATCACGCGAAAATCTGCGTCACATGTCACACGGCAAACGCTTCCTTAACCCTTCCCCCATGAGGCAGCCAGCCAGCCAGCCAAGCTGTGACAAATCGTGACGAGCAAATCCAATTGTGCCACAACATGCCCAACCTCAAATCCTTTGCTTGGTTCATGCATGCGAGTTTTACACAATTTTAAATTGAACCGTGCCTTGTTTCAAACAAATTAAATTCTCTCAAATGTTTCCAACTGTCATTCTCAAAACTGCGACAAAGTGAATTGTCAATCACGACAAATGTGCTACATTTCAATTTGATATGAATTTCCATCCGATTGGGCACGCATTTTTGGAATTCTATCAAAGTTGCATAATTCAAATAGAAATTCATCATTTCATTTCTGCAGACTTTATTTATTGTATACGTAGTTGAAACAATTTTATATATATAATTTATTAAACATAAATATTGTTTTTGGAATGTTAAAAATATAACTATTTTGTTTAGGACGTAGAAAGAAATTCTTGTTATCATTCCCCAAACCTTTTACTCTTTCACAAACACTAGTTTGTCTGATAGTTCCTATATCGGTCACATAATATATATACATACATATATTTAATTTTAAAAGCTGTTGTACACAGAAGCAGAAACTATTTTGAGAAATTGTTTTCTGTACTCGTGGGCCTTTATGTTAATTGGTAATGCAATTTGGACCCTTCCATGCGATTCTCATGAATTCAGGTAACGATCTGTGTTAATAAACATTTCTATCCATTTGCATTCATACATGCATACAAAAACTAAACTAAATAAATTATCGTTAATATTAAGGACCTATTAGGAGCATTAAAATATACGTATAAGCCAATATGCTTTACTCGAACATATTAAAATCAATTTGGCGGCTCTAGCTTTTATAGTTTAAAACTTTCTACACAGACAGAGAGACAGACAGACAGGCAGACAGACAGGCGGACAGACAGACGAACATGTCTAAATCAGATCGTCTAGCAATACTGGGGTCGAAGATGCTTTCTTCATATATTTGCACAAATCCATTATAACATTATACCGTATAAAAATTGTGTTTTTATCTATAGATGAGTGGCACTCGCACTCGCTCTCTCCCTCTCTCTCTCCCTCTCTCTCTCTCTATCTTCTCCTCTCCCTTCTTCTCCCTCGCTCCTATTCATTCCCTCGTTCTTTCTCTACCCATATCGCTCGCTTATTCTTTTTTTTCTCCCTCGATCTCTCCCTCCCTCTCTTCCCTCCTCTTACTCTTTCTCTTTCCCTCACCTATTCCCTCATTCACTTTGATTCTTTCCCCCTCTATCTCATGTTGTCTTCATATGTTGAATTTGTGCATTAGTAATTCTTCATAATTTATTTCAAACAAACTATGTATATATATATTCGTATTGCCAATCTGTTGTCTTTTCTTATTCGAATAACTGTAATCGCTTAAATTCTTTTTTTATTAGGGATATACACCGCTACATTTGGCTACCCAATTTGGAAGGGATAACATATTCGAACTACTATGGAACGTGTACAGTAAGTTTTTATATACATTTTTTCCAATAAAATAGTTGTAAAATCTAAAAGTTAATAATGGTTTGTATATTAGAATACGATAACTAAGTATGCAAAAATATTTAATAAATATATTTATGTGCATAACAAATGTAATCTTCCAGAGGCCAATCGGGACATTACAGATTGGAGTGGCAACAAGCCCCTGGATTATAGTCGCCAGCGGCCCAGCGTTTCGGCCTCAACATGCAGCAGTGAGTATCAAAAGTTTTTCATCGGCACGGAGCTGAACAACAAGTACCGCCTGGGAGACCAGCGCTTTGAGAGTGCCTTCTCTGGCGGTGGCAGTGAGATCAGTGGCGGTACGCTCGGCAGCGCACTGACACGCGGCAAAAAACGCTCCCAACTGCGCTACGCCACGTTTAGCAGTCGGCCAGGTGGGGGCACTGTGGCGCGCACCCAATCGCTGTTGAGCACGTCTTCGATGCGCCGCTATAAAAAGCCATCGGTCCAATCGCTGGCATTCAAAGGACCAAACGCGGACAGCGATGCCCAGCCAGTGCCGAGAACCAAACGGGACACGCTCTCGGACATCAAACAGTCCGAAGAGACGAACGATGAGTTCTCAATGAGCGATGCCACAGCGCCAAAGATACGCAGTGCCCCCACTCGGCGCAAGGAGAGTTTTTTGCGCAAAACTTTTCGGTCCGCTGCCGGTGCGAACCGAATATCGAAAGATGTTGTTACTAACCCAACTCTACCTAAATAATCCAAGCATGTGCCAAATAATCAATGTTTTTGTATTTACTTACTCACTTTCACAAAGCAACAACAAATAACTGTATACGCAAAAAGAAAGCATGAAAGAAAGTTTATATATATCAAACATAATATATTACTTATTTTCTGTGATTTTTCCTTAATTTATGCCCAATAATCTTTTCAATTAAAATAGTGAAAAAAAAACAGTTATTTTTTGTCGCGCCGAGAACAAAATTGTATCATATAATATAACTGAAAAGGGGAAAACGGAAAAAATAATCCAAATGCACTTGTAAAAATCCTTAAAATTAATAATTTAAATCTAACACACAGCATGCTTACCTTAATATATATTATAATGAAATTAACTATTTAATTAGCAGCAACGAAATTTGTATGAACACAACTTAAAAAATGCTTTCAGTAGGCTATATGTTTATCTGATCTTGAGGAACAACAAATAATAATCACGTTTGGCTTAGCTAAATATTTATTTACATGCGCATAAACAGAAATAATTTGTACATGATTAAATGTGTATAAAAAACAGAATTATGTGAAATTTGTGTATTGTTTGATATATAAATTTATATATATTTCCGTTTGTATGTATGTAAATGTACTTTCCTATAATGCATTACACTTTTTTTTTTTAATATAAATTAATATGCTTTGCCGGGCTTATACGGGCTGTATAAACTTATTAATACGTTTGCTATTTCTAGTAATTTTGTTGTGAACTTTAATATCTATGTAATTCACACATTATTAAACGGCTTTATTAAAAACTGCATGTCTAAACGTTACAAAACGATCATCAGTGGTAACTGATGAAAATTAATTACAAGCATGTAATTGACTCCAAGACTTCAAATTGTTCACCACATTACTTATTTAATTCACAAATCACCTTTAACTGAACCAAAAAAAAAAAAAAAAAAAGTCTTGGAGAAGACACATCAGTTTTTTTTTTTTTTTTTTTTTTTTTTTTTTTTTGAATGACAAAAATGCCCCTGCATTTAGTCTTTTATGCCATTTAAGTTCTCAACTATCTAAAACTGGGAACCTTTATTTATTTTCATCATTGCCACGTTCAGAGATTCAAGCGATGCGGCTCAGCGGCGGACTCAACGGTACCTGGAGGCAGGTTGAATTAACTAATGAATATGAATGTTGTCAATCGATAAATGTTCAATAAATTTATTTGTTTGTTCGTTGCATAAATTCCGCTTATAATTATAAATATGCAAATTTTTTAATTTTGTTAAATTTTTCAAGCCACGTTGAAATGCTTGCACTTTTGTAGTATTCTTAAATTTATTATTTAAAAGCATTTGATTTTATGATGCCTGCTTTGCTCTTTTATTTATTTTGGTAAGTTCCCTCTATTAATTGAAATCCTTAATCGCACTCTCATTTGTCCCTCTCAAAAAAGAAAACCCCGTTCAAAAGATATTTGGGTTGCATATTTGTCATTTTATTTAAAAGAAATAAAAAAAAAACAGCCTTGGTGCATGTGCATGTGAAGCTTTTGTTAAATAAATAAATAATTTAATTATCTCTTATTTATTTTTGCAGAAATCAAAGCGCGAAAAAAGCATACAAGTAAGTGAAACATATTTGTGTAAATGATTTTTGTTAAATTTAAAAATATCTTACAGTCGAAAAAGATTTGGGATTCCTGCGGATTGGTTCGCTGAATGTCCGAGTAAAGAAAACAACAGAAGCGTTCAGCAATTTCTTGGGGGTGGGCAATGGCAGTGTTCCGATGGCGTATGGTCCTGGCGGGGCCAACGAAGCCAATCGCCATCACCAGCCAACTCACCGTCACCATCATCAGCGTCATCATCATCATGCCAATGGTACGACACGGGATCGGCCTCAGAATCAGAGAGCATCGGCGACGATACCATACGGGGCGAGTAGCGTGCTGGGCTCGAGATCAAGTGTGCCCATCAACAGGAATATTTACGAAGCCGTTCACAAATCGTGGGGCTCCGCCGACAATATAACGCAGCGTTCCGAAAATCTAATGCCACCACCGAAATCGGTTGACTACGTCTCCAAACGCTACAGAACTTCGAAGCGTTCATCATATGCCTCCAATGCCACCGATTCACCACGCGACTCCATCTGCTCATCCAATTCCAGCTCGAATCTCAATTCCGGTTACAGCAGCATGCCCACCACCCCAAATCAAATACGTGCCCCCAAAAGCATTGGCCTATCTCTGGCAGCGGATTCCGATTCGGACTCCGCTTGCGGTTTCGACTCCAACTGGTCGGTGAACGACCGAAACTCAATCAACAGCAATGTGCTAAAATCCTAAAACTAACATTAAAGATTCTTTATTTGAAACATTACCAATAGTTATATGAGAGGCACTACTAAATTTAAGTAAATATTACATGCGATAAAGCGAATATTCATGTTAAAGATACCAAATCTTTACAAGATTCATAATGATTTATAATTGTTTGCAGATATATATATAAAAAAAATGCATGATAACCTGTCAAGATAGCTATTTTTGTACAAAATCTCGGCCGAAAAGGTGTTCCTCAATTAAACAGTAAAGATTAAATTTTTACTTATCTCTCAATTTAACAGTGAAACAATGAATTAATGAATTAATATTGATGCCTGTTCCTCTACCCTATAAACAAATCTTTAAATTTACCGCTTAACAAATTTATATTCGATTCCATTCTAACACTTCTCCAGTTATAATGTATTAATTCAAATATATATATAAATTTTTTTTTATTGTTTAACTCATAGAGATTATTTCATACAAAAACTTTATATACAGTCGTTGCATATTGAAACAAACATGTTCATAATTTTTTTTTTTTTAAATACACATAAATAAAATGGAAAGTTTCAATTTGGAATTTCAAAAGCTGCATCAAGCATCAAAGATTAAGAAGTTCGGCAAGAATGCGCATGGTATCGTGTGGTGTATTAACTTTGTGGCCTGTGAGGCGAGGATCAGTGTAGATCTCATAGTCGTTGCCACCCGCTTCAGTCTTATCGCCAAAGAAGTGAATCTCTTTAAATTTGTGGTGGGCTTCGATATGGCGGAGACAGAAGGTTTTGTCCCAACCATGGGGGAACACATCAAAGCTAATTTGACCACCAATACTGTAGGTAAGATCGATGTCGGCGAACTCTTCCTTAAGCTTTGCGATCATTTTGGATCTAATTTTGTGCTCGTCGTCGAAGGCTGCAAACATATTGCGCTCCTCCCGGGTGCACTGGCGACCAATCGGGCAGATGTTCATCATTCCGTTACGAAACTCAATAAACGTTCCACGCTTAATGGGAAGTTCCAGCTCGGATAGATAACGGAGCACATAGTTGAGAAATCTTTGCAGTGTTTTCTCTCCCAAATGCTGTATAATATTTTGTTTGCCCACTTCCTTTCCACCTTCGATTTGCACCAGGCCGTTCTCAGGGAATATAAAATCGAACTCATTCAATATCTTCTTGCCATTGAGCTGCTCAAACATTTTCTCCAGGTCAGATCCACCGACGATGCCAATTGTCGCCCTTGGCTTTACCTTTGTGTAAAAGAACTCCTCAAACTCTGGCTGCACCACCGATCGGGGGAATGTCAAAGTGCCATCCACATCAAAGAGCAGCAAAATATCCTCACGTTTTAGAGTAGCTGTCGACATTTTATAACCCTGTGACTGTTAGCAAAGACAGTGAAAAACAATTTGGTCACACAAAAAACGACCACGTATGTGTGCACATAAGCTCGCTGGAAACAGCTGTTTGTGGCGTTGATAACAACTAACCGGCAGTGCTGTCAACCTTCCAATACTTTGCGTAAGCGTTCTCTAAGAATCAAACAAATATTGAGAATCTGCTCAACAGCTGTTCGCGTTTATTGCGTAGTGTTTATGAATTAACGTACGAATACATGGCGTTAAAAACTAGTTTTATACACATATGTTTTAACAATATCTTCTTATTTTGAATGTCTTGTTTGTTCTCGTAGCGCTTTGTATTTTTCCGTATTTATCATGGGATCCACGATAATTGGATATAAAGTAAGTCCAACTGCTCCAATTATACATGACACAAAGCCAACAAATCTCCAACCGCGTAAGACTGCCATTATACTATAAAACAGAATTTATGAAACACAAATGTTTTTAAAATTCACTATTATAAAACAAAATCACCTGCTCTTGATGCAAATGGGCTAAAAAAAACCAAACGCCGACATAAGCATCATACCCAACACAGTGGCCATCGATAACAACACTATACATCGACTATCGATTGTCGTTTGCTGCGGGCGTGTCGTTGTTGTTTGGTTCATTTCGTTTGTAATTATTTTTTGTTTAAAATCAATTTAAACTCGATGTGTATTGTTTTAAATGTGTAAAAATGAATAGAGCTCTGTTGTATATAACCTTCATAAGCGCACTTTACTTCATTGTAACTCAGGGTAAGTATAAACTGATCTGCTCATCTCGCTGACTAAACATTGGGCGTTGTTACCCATATCATGTAAAAACATACGTATGTATTAACGCATACATGTAAGTGACACTAACAAGCCATCATTTAAGCCAGATTCATAGTTTGATATCAAAAGAAACTAGACAATTTTAGTTTAATACAAATTCATAATATGTTTGTTTAAATAACTAATCTATATAAATATATAATTATTAAATTACATTATATTATTCATTTCTTATTGACTTTAGCACAACATCACTACGATGAGCATAAAACAGGCAATGTGATTTGGTGCACAAAAAGTCAGGAGGAGCAGTATAAATGCCAAAACCTGACCGAGGCCATAGAACGCGACCGTGCGCTCTTTGATGATGTATTCCTGAGTCTGACGTGCTTTATGGCGTACAGTGCTGACGAATGCATCCATCATCTGGATCGCGAGAAAGCACACATCACATCGCTGGACGCCGGAGATGTTTTTATGGCCGGGCGTTACAACTCCCTAATTCCAATTGTACAGGAGAAACTAGAGGGCGGTTTCGTGGAGTATCATTCGGTGGCAGTTATAAAGAAAAATTCACTGCCCGATGTTACCGAGCTGCGACATCTACGCAATAAAAGAGCCTGCTTCCCATGGGTGGGAAGCTTGGCAGGCTGGATTGTGCCAATATATACGGTTCGAAGACTTCTTTACTTGTCACTTAGCCATTCAAATTAATGTGATTTCTTCAATTTGAATTTCAGCTTCAACACAATGGAGAGATGGAGGTTGTGGATTGCAACAATCAGGTGAAAACCGCTGCCAACTATTTCAACAGTTCCTGTGCTGCGTACTCGTTGGTCGATAAGTACAATCCCATTGGAGACAACTCTGATAAGTGAGTATATTTACATATTTAAAGAACGAGCTAACAACATTTGCCATTTCTTTTTAGACTTTGTGGCTTATGTACTGGCAAAATACCTGGTCGCTGCTCGGCATCCGATCCATATTTTGGCTACGATGGTGCGTTTAGGTGTCTCCTTGAAGCGGGAGAGGTTGCATTTTTGCGGCATTCGACTGTTTCTGAAATGCTGCAAACCACAGAATTTAGTAAGTTCACCTTAGTAATTATCCTTTAAACTATATTAACACTTTACACTCTAGATAAAATGTCGCCAGATACGTTTGAATTGCTCTGCCGTGATGGTAGCCGTGTACCCATCAGTGACTATCGCCAATGTAGCTGGGGTCAAGTCCCTTCGGATGCCATTGTTACATCCTCAGCTCGTAGTTTTCGCGAGAGAGCGCAGTACCAACAGTTTTTGAAACGCATTACTGAGCTGTATTCGGACGCTGTACGCGACGAACCAAACGGCAACCAACCACAATCTGCTGGAGGATTCAGCACGTACGATCGCAACAACTACAACGACCAAAGTCGCAACAATCCATACGACATTTACAATGGCCAATACGACAGCAGCAACGGCTTTAATAGAAATCAGAACCAGAATCAGAATCCCTATGATCGATTTGATAATTCGAATTACCGCAATGAACGACTAGACAGCAGTTTCACGACTGAGCGCAACCCGATTGATGGCACCAATATATCAGTGCCCTATGAAAAGTTCCGTATTTTTGAATCTAGAAGATATGGAAAATCCAATTTGCTCTTCCAGGTAACAAGAAAGTTTTACAAATATATTTTTATCAATTTCTCAAACAAATTATATTATAGGATGCAGCCAAAGCTCTTATTTCCATACCGGAAGATGATCAGTCCTTTACCAAATATTTGCAAAGATCTATTGATTATATATACGGCATCCGTGAATGCCCCGTTCCTGCGATGACAATGTGTGTGACTTCAGATCCAGAGCTGGAAAAATGCATTAAAATGAGGGTTGGTTCTCTTAATGTCTTTTAAGTTCTACCGATAATTACATTAAATTACTCTTTGCAGATCGCGCTCAAGGCACAAATTTTAAAGCCAGAGCTGATCTGCAAGAAAATGCACTCCCACATAAACTGTATGCAACTGATCCAGTCTGGAAAGGCTGATGTGGCTGTTTTCGATGCCGGAGATGTCTACACTGGTGGATTAAACTATGACTTAATTCCATTCATGTCTGAGGTGTACAATTTGGGTGAGCCTGAGTACTATGTCGTAGCCGTTGCCAAAGAAGAAGACCCCGATACCGAGCTGACATACCTGAAGGGAAAGTACACTTGTCACACGGGCATTAATACTGCCGCAGGCTGGACATACCCAATGGCGTTCCTTCTTTCGAACGGTTGGATTCGACCCTATGGATGCGACTCCATACGTGCCGCGGCAGAGTATTTTACTAAATCTTGCGTGCCTGGAGCTATAAGCAGCGAATATAATACTGGCGTTCCGTACGACAGCATGTGCGATCTCTGTCATGGCACCAGCTACAGATACTGCCGACGCGATGCATCGGAGGACTATTATGGGCACACGGGTGCGTTCCGCTGCCTCGTTGAGGGCGGCGGTCATGTGGCTTTTATGAAGCACACCACTGTAATGGAAAGCACAGGTGGCAAGCGCAAAGAGTGGTGGGCCAGAAATGCCCTGAACGATGACTTTGAATTATTGTGCACGGACGGCACACGCGCCGAACTGCAAGACTATAAACGATGCAATTTGGGCAAAGTTAAGGCAAATGCTGTCGTTACCCGCGGCGGCGACAACTACAATGAGACGCAATTGAACGCTTATATCAATCTGCTCACCTACGCCCAACAGCTATACGGACGAAAGGATGTGGATGCGTTCAGTTTTAGTATGTTCTCGTCCCCAATCGGACACTACGATTTAATATTCCAAGACGCTACGCGTCAACTGCAAGTCATTCCCCCAAATGAACGCCAATATGCCACATATTTGGGTGGCAATTATATGCGCGCACGTCGCATCACAGATTGTTATGCTGGTGCCACCCATATTACAATTTCCATATTCTTGTTGCTAGCAAACACATTCGCTCTTAGAATATTACTTTGAGGCTTTTTTCTCAATTTCCTTTTACATTCCAAATAGGGTTACTTTTCCCATAAAGATTGTAGACTCGTATCATATCGAATGACCACTACGAATCTCATGCAAATGACAAACATACATATCTATGTGTACAGAAATATACAGTGTGCATAGTATAATTTGTTAATCTGACCCGCCAATTATTTTTGTTTAGTTCACAATCTCGGTAAACAGTTTATCAGCTGCTTGCCGTGTTTGTCCCTAGTGCCTTAACTTTGTCTAACTAATATTGTTTATTAAAATTTAAATGCCTTCAAGTGTCAGACTCAAATTATACTGTACATTAAAAGTACAATAACTTAATTTTAAGTGAAAAAGATCAACATTACGAATAGGAGTAAATTCAAACCGTCCACTACGTCTATTCGCACAATCTTTTATAATTTTTTTATACTCAATTTTACAAGCCGTCCAGATAATATTCGTCCGTAGTATATTTAAAATGTATTGTTTTTAATTAATATTGCAATTATATACACAGACATATATTTAATAAATAAATAAATCTTATACAAAGTTAATTTCTCTTAAAAACATTACATTGATTCTCATATTTGAATAAACGGAAAGTTTACATGCCGTTATACATGTTGAATAAATAAGAGCATAAATATACGAGAGCCGACAATACATATCTGCCCGTTAAGCCCGAACAATACATATATTTCAATTTTTTGCAGAAATTGTAGGGTGAATTATTTGAAATTACATTCAACCGCGAAAAATGAAATAGTCAACGGTGACGTCACCAGTGTGGTAGAAATGCGACTGCAAGCATTTGTGGTATTGGCATTTCTCTTCTTCTTGCTACCATTCAGCTGGTACTGACACGCGTTGCTTTCTTGCAGGCAGTTTTTTATGGGCTACATTCAGTACAACAACAACGTGAAATCGGAAAGTAGTTTTACAACTGGTTGGAGTTTCAACGTAATAATCGCAAGGATCTTGATTGCCACAGAAGTCGAGTCAGCAATTCAGTTTAAATATGTCTATTAATTTGCGTACCGTTTACGCGTTTGCGAGAGAGATGTACCCAAAAATGTCAAAGGAGCCCATTCAATATGGAACAGCTGGGTTTCGCGGCAAGTGAGTTAATGAGTGGGAATATGCTCAATTTTTATACATAAGTTACTTCATATACCCGCACCCATACGAATTAACACGCACACACACACAGGCAAATATAGATAATTGTACATATGATTTGGGAGTGGTGAAGATGAGTAAGACGAATGCACTATTTTGGCATTTCAATCTATTTTTAGAATTTCCTTACGCATACACTTTATCAATGGCCATGCACCTTTAAAGGTACATTAATCAGATGTATATATGTATATATATATATATATATATATGTATGTATGCATATATGTACATAAACATTAAATTTTTATTTTATATAATTGAAATTGAAATCTATTTAAATTCTATATTTTTAATAAGTACATCAAAATTTCAAGTAAACCATTTTTACAAGCAAATGAGAAAGCGGTAAATTCGTAGGATGTTTAAATGCACCTACACAATTGTATAATTACATACGTATGTGAACATAGTTGAATTTTAGTCTTGCACGAATGCATTTCAAATGATAATCAAGACATTCGACCGTTATCAGCATTTGTATTCATTTATTTTCACCACCAAGTATGAATGCTTTAGCCGGGCGTACACAACTGGGAGATACCCTGTACACTGCTCCGAGCATAGCATCTGCTGAATAACTTCAGTGGTTATTGTTATTTATTTAAAAAACAAAATTTTAAGTATTAAGTTGGAATAAAAATAATTATAAAAACTTTATACCCTTGCTCAATGATAACGGGTGCCCTTATTTGCTAACCACCTAACATATATTATGTGGTTAGTGCCTGAATATATATTCATTCATATCAGCAATATAAATGAATATCTTTGAATGTGGTTAGCCTAAAATTAATTGCGTGTATTTTTTTACCAGGGCTGAATTTTTGGACAGCGTTATGTTTCGAATGGGCGTTCTTGCCACACTGCGCTCCCGTTATCGTGAGGGAGCTGTCATTGGCGTTATGATCACAGCCTCACACAATCCGGAGCCCGACAACGGCGTTAAACTGATCGACCCAAAGGGTGAAATGTTGGAGGCCAGCTGGGAGGCGATTGCCACGGATTTAGTTAACGTTAGCGATCAGGAACTCGAGCAGCATGTCGCTAAAATCATTAGGGATAATCAAATTGATATCACCTCGAGCTCTCATGTTTACGTCGGCATGGACAATCGTTATCACAGCCCGCGCCTGCTGAAAGCTGTCGCGGATGGTGTCATTGCACTGAAGGGCAACGTACGTGAATTTGGCATAGTCACAACGCCAATGATGCACTTTTTCGTGGTGGCAGCCAACACAAAGGAGGCATACGGCAAGCCCACAGAGGAGGGCTACTACGAGAAACTCATTTCCGCATTTGAGAAGCTTCGCAATGGCCAGCTGGAAAATGGCAACTATCGCAACAAGCTAATCTTCGATGGTGCCAATGGTGTCGGTGCCAGGAAAATGCTACAGTTCATCAAGCGCATGAATAACTCCCTCGATGTGACGGTGATTAACCAAGGCGTGGGAACGGGCAAAATCAACGAGGAGTGTGGCGCTGATCACGTCAAGGTGCAGCAACGACAGCCGGTATCCATGCCGATAGTGGAACCCTTCACACGTTGCGTCAGCGTCGATGGCGATGCCGATCGCGTTGTCTACTTCTTTACCGATGAAACGGGGCAGTTCAGACTGCTTGACGGGGATCGTATCGCCACCCTAGTCGCCGGCTACCTAATGGACTTAGTTAAGAGTTGCGAGCTAGACTTGCGATTGGGTCTTGTGCAGACGGCCTACGCCAATGGGGCGTCAACGGATTACATTGTCAACGAATTAAAGGTGCCTGTTTCTTGTGTGCCAACGGGCGTTAAACATTTGCACCACAAAGCACTGGAATATGATATTGGCGTGTACTTCGAGGCAAATGGCCACGGCACAATTGTGTTCAGTGATAATGCTAAAAATGTTATTGGCGAAGCTGCTAAAACTAAGCCGAAAGCGAAGACTTTGTTACTCGTAATAGATCTCATCAACGAAACGGTCGGGGATGCAATATCCGATATGCTACTGGTGGAGACGATTTTAAACCAAAAGGGCTGGGACGTTAAAGACTGGATTTCTAGCTATATTGACCTGCCAAATCAACTGCTCAAGATACGTGTTCAGGACCGCAACGTTATTGAAACAACAGACGCAGAGCGTGTGTGCGTAAAGCCGGAGGGACTGCAAGATGAAATAAACAAAGTTGTTTCCAACTATAAACGCGGGCGCGCTTTCGTTCGTCCCTCTGGAACCGAGGATGTAGTACGAGTGTACGCCGAGGCATCAACGAAAGAAGTGAGTGAATGCTTATTTGATCATAATTAAATGCAACTATTTTAATTGTCTTAATTTTAGGATACGCAACAGTTGGCATACGAGGTGGGACGATTGGTTCAGAATCTTGCAGGCGGCGTCGGACCGGAATTAGTAAACCCAAGCACTGCTCATTTGTAGTAGATATTTAACGAACGGACTTACAATCTCTTAAGCTAGAAATTTGTATAACCATAATCACACAATTTCGCATTTACCCGGCGTGCTTTACGAGCAGACTATAATTTACAAACCTATGTTACTATGTGGAGCATATACAATAACTATAAAAACAGCCTTAAAGTATACAATTTGAATCAGTCACTTGCGGATGCATTTATAATATAGTAATATTCGCATAAGTAATTAATTTGTTATGTTTTAAACGTGCCCATTTGTTCAACGATTTCAATTCTCGGACTAGTTTAACAAACTAGGTCTATATATATACATATATATATTTTTTACAACGATAACAATTTAAAAACTTTTTAAATTGTAAATTCATGTGTGCAAAAATTACCGAAGTAATCTTAAAGCATGTAAGAATACTCTAGTCGAGGGTGCTCAGTATTTAGATACACTGCTCGCATCTCTGTGTACTTACAACTTGTAGACACTTTTGAGCAACTCGAGTGAATTATATTCTTGCCAGAATAAAAAATAACGTAGACTGTTATCACTTATCAATAACCATTGTTTACTCATATTTATTGAACACGCTCCCCCATAAAAAAATATCTGTTGCTTTGTAAACGACAATCATTTATTTTATGTATGTTGTGTATCTCCCCGTCTGCTGTCTTGTATTTTTTTTATGTACTAAAATGTACACATTTTAATAGTCAAATATATAATGAAAATATCAAACCAATTATAATTTATTAGTTCACCGCATTTATTTCTTAAACAATGTAGTTTATCACTGCCCACTGCACAAGAAAATTTTAGAATAACATCTATGATGTACTCCAACATTTTCTAAAATTACAGTTAAAGGGTTCTACTTTGACTGTGGACGAATATTGCGTTGTCGCATAAATTCGACTGTTCTTGTCTTTTAAAACAATCATAAAATAATATAAATATATAATGTACTTATAATATCTTTTGCTAAAACTAAAACAGTGTTTTATACCAAACATATTGTTATTTTTTTGAAGTAAAATATAAAATTCTATATTCTCTTAGTTAAGGTTGCATTCATTTACGACGAAACTTCACAAATAGTTGCATGTAAATTAAGAAAAAGTTTTCTTGCCTCTGTTATGGCATAAAGCCAATAGAAAAGCGGCATTAAAAAAATAGTATGTTTGGAAATAAATTTTGATATATGTTGGTAAGTTTTAATATTTGCATGTTAGATACTATGATTTGAATATTTTAGTGTTGCTTTAGTTTTTTTTTTTTTAACTTTAAATACTAATTTTTACTTAAATATACTGTTGTTCAATACCTTTACAGGTACACTAGTATTAATCGAATACACACAATATACAACAGCACTTAAATTATTTGTTTTACGTCTTTTAGAAATATATGCTTAGAAACAAATGTGTCAAACTCTGAATATGTACGTAACATTTTGATTTTATGAATACTCATACGAATTTTGGAATCTAAATGAATCACTTGTTAATGTAAACACAGCAAATAATGGATATATGCTAAGCCTATTCGTTTTACAAAAACGCGTCCAGTGCGAACGACACCGATAATTTGGTAGATGCACCAGTTTGCTATCGTTTGAATATCGATAAGAAATCAACATCCCTTTAGCAAAGCCGTCAAACTGCCCTGCTGTCACTAAAGTATAAATTTTCTGATGCAATTTGCTGCATAAAATAACTGAAATTTTCCATTGTACTCTAATTTGTCGGGCAAAAAACTAAAATGGAAGGCGAAGACGTAAGTTTGTGTAGTAAATTTGGCCGATAATAATAAAATCGTATATTGTGTGTTTCCCATGTGTGAGGTTATGTGGCACATATGGGGACTCCAAACACATTAGCATACATTTCACAAATTCGCATAGACTTTTCGTGTGCTCACACGCCCATCTGAATAATTGTGAAATATGTGTCTTTGTTTTAGGGTTTCGATCCCACTCTGTTAAAAAAGAAGAAGAAGAAGAAGACTACTTTCGACTTGGATGCTGCTTTGGGACTGGACGATGCAGCAAAGAAAGAGGACCTCAAAGATGAGGAACCCATTGATGCAACAGGCGCCGAGTTAGACGATAATCTCGACTTGGAAAGCTTCGGTAAGAAGAAGAAGAAAAAGAAGAAGCCTTTCAATTTGGACGAACTGGAGGGAGCGTTGGCAGAGGGCGCCGACGACGTGACTGCCGCAGCTACAATCGATGATCCCGAAGAGGAGGAGATCAATTTGGACATGGACTTTACGATGGCTAAAAAGAAGAAGAGAGGCAAAAAGAAGGACTTGGACGAGTTATTTGCCGACAAAATAGACGACGAGAAAAGCGAAGACAAAGAGAATTGTAAGTTGGTCATTTAAATTGCATTTTGTGTGCATTATTTAAGCAAATTTGGTAATTAACTTTCAGTTGAGGATAATAGTTCGACATGGGCTGGTTCCGATCGCGATTATACATATGACGAGTTGCTAAAACGCGTATTTGAAATTATTCTGGACAAGAACCCAGACATGGCCGCTGGTCGCAAGCCCAAGTTTGTAATGAGGCCACCTCAGGTGCTGCGTGTGGGTACGAAGAAAACATCCTTTGCTAATTTCATGGATATCGCGAAAACGCTGCATCGCTTACCCAAACATCTTCTCGACTTTTTGCTGGCCGAGTTGGGCACAAGTGGATCGATGGATGGCAACCAACAACTAATCATCAAGGGTCGCTTCCAGCCAAAGCAGATTGAGAACGTGCTGCGTCGCTATATTAAGGAATATGTAACCTGCCACACCTGCCGCTCGCCGGAAACAATATTGCAAAAGGACACGCGTCTGTTCTTCCTTCAGTGCGAATCCTGCGGTTCTCGGTGCTCCGTTGCTAGCATTAAGTCTGGTTTCCAAGCTGTCACAGGAAAGCGTGCGGCCATTCGAGCAAAAACAACATAAATTATGTATATTTTAAATTTGGTTTTTTATTATACCAGTAAAATTTCATCATATACAAATACAAATTGCTAATTGTGCCTCATGTCTCCCCGAGATCATGATAGAAATCTATCAAATTGTCGGCAAATGCTATCTCAAGCTTACGGGATCTTTCGTTGTCCACTGTAAATGCAATAACATCGAGGCAAATTTTGTTTCTAAAACTTTTTGGCCGTCCAAATAACAGGACATTGTGCCCGGGCAATATTAAAGAGCCATCGATGTTTTCCATGGCTTTGCCCAAAAGTCGAACCATGCTTTCCGATATTTTTGTATATTGTTGCGATTCCGCACTGCCAACCAGAGCCATTGCTTCGTTGTAAAGACTCTTGATAATATCAACCTCTTGCGGTTTGTTAAAAATACTGATTTCCATTGTGCCAGTGCCATCGTCGACAATGTACTTATAAAAGGACTTGCTATTAACGCCGTGTCCCGTAACATACCCATAGACCAGACATGTGCGATAGTTCAGTGCGATTGTATTGGCCAATCTATATACCCTTTTGTCGTCTGGGTCTGGTTGCGATCGCAATATATCGGCCACAAGTAAGGGTACGCAGTCATGAATCTTTTGGCCACTACTTGTTTCTTTCCGAATGGGCTCAAATTGTTTTGTTTGTTTTGTTGGTTTTCGTACAATAAAGTTATCAAGCTGATCCTCAATATCATCGGACGTCGGGTCTATCATATTGACAACGAATACCTAAACTACTTTATCCCTTTATATTATTTTCTTCAAAATGTCAACATTATCTATTTATCATTTGAATTGTTTACTTTTTGACGGAAATGCATGTTAGCAGTTTGAGTTTCCGAATCGAAATCAACAGCATTCTCTCTATCGATATTAATGTTGTTTATGCCATTCACACTGGTTCCGACTACTACCATATGGCATTAGTTCCAACCCCATATTTGCAACCAAACGCTTGTGTGTAAAAATACAGCAAAAAAATAAAAAAAATCATTATTTTATAATAATGATCTTTAATATTACAAACATAAATACATGTTAAACGAGATGTGTAAAATTTTATTCTTTGATATTCGCCATCCCTGAATACGCCATAACAATTATTTGACTCACCGTCCCTCGTCAGCGTTTACGCATATTGTGAAATTGCATTCAATAAGTAGTTTTTGAAAACTAAAAAGTATGTCTGGCGGTCCGGCAATTACACTTAAAAGCCAACCGATAGATGGAAGCAATAGCAACAGTGGCAATGCCGCTGGGCAACAGCAGCAATCAGCAAATGGAGCAGCAGCCGCGTCGTCTTCGTCTGCCCAGGGAACAGGTACTGGTTCGGGTACGGGTACGGGTACAGGAACGGGTACAGGTACAGGTACAGGCGGAACTGTGCCTCCGGCCCAGGAAGGTACACGCCAGAATAGCTTGCAGCGTATCCAGCAGCGAAAGCAGAAGGTATTCAACCTGCCCGAGGCACAGAAACTGGCCAAGCTCTCAATGTATTCGGCATGCCAAGCCGAGGGCTGCCGTTGCACAGGCTGGAAGACGCCCCAGGAGAACAGGCATCGAGATGTAGAGTCATCCTACTGTCCGGAGCTGAGTGAAGAGTGCCGCAACGCCAGCTGTCGCCATCCGCTGCGATCGCATATTTCGCACTTGACTGAAATTTCCCGAACAAGTATGGATGACCTTCTGGGTGCCATCATTGACATGGAAAACCTTTTCATGTCGATGCAGCGCGTTGAGGACGAGGATACCAAGAAAGTTTACTTGTATCTATTCAGGCTGCTCCGACAGTGCGTCCTAACACGCCAGCAGGCTGTTATTCGTGGCCCTCTGGGAGATCCTCCATTCGAATCGCCGTGCATAACAAAGGCTGTGCTCTCCCTGGTCTTCTATAAGTATAACCACTTGAATCCAACTGAGCTTCAGACTATGACGGAGGTGGCCAAGACCTTTCTTAACTTCCTAAACCATTACAATTTTGAGTCGCCTTCAGCGAGACGTGGCGATGCCACCTTGACCCACGAGGACGCCTCAACATATAAGATCAATTATACACGATGGCTTGTATTTTGCCACGTGCCCGCCTTTTGCAATTCCCTGCGGCAATTCGAAACATCCTTAGTATTTGGGCGAACCCTTTTGCGCACGGTCTTCCAATATATGTCGCAGCAACTGAAAAAGAAGTGTATTTCCGAACGGGATCGCTTTCCAGAGGACAAGCGTTCGATAATCACGCAAATGCCAAAGTTCTTGGAAGCATTGAGAGCCGAACTGTTGAAGGACGATTCACCCATTTGGGACTCCAGTTACAGGCCACCAAATTCATTTGTGATGCAACAAAGGAAACGCCATCAGGAAGTGGCGCCGCCTGCCAGCATATCGACTGCAGGTGCTGCAGCTGCTGCTGCTGCTGGTGCTGGCAGTAGTAAACGCTCCAGCGTAGGTGAGCCCGCCCATAAGAGGGCCAAGAAAGAGGTTTGGGAGCGGGTCAGCAGGTTAGTTGATAGAATATCAAATAAGATTGGCATTCCTATTCAAAATTTCTGCATTGCTTTTTGTAGCGAGAATTTAGATGACCTGCCAGCCGATGTCGTAATGCGTGCCATGAAATCGGTATCGGAGTCCAAAACAACAAACAAAGCTGAAATTCTGTTTCCCGTCAATGTGTCACGCGACGAAAATGTCAAAGCCGAAGAGCAGAAGCGTGCCATAGAGTTCCATGTGGTGGGCAACTCACTGACGAAGCCTGTGGATAAGCAAACGATCCTTTGGCTTCTAGGATTGCAGCTTGTGTTTGCACACCAGCTGCCCGAGATGCCGCGTGAATACATCAGCCAGCTGGTTTTCGACACCAAGCACAAGACACTGGCGCTGATCAAAGAGAACCAGCCGATTGGTGGCATATGTTTTCGACCTTTTCCAACGCAGGGCTTCACGGAAATTGTATTCTGTGCGGTCACAATGGCGGAGCAAGTTAAGGGATACGGCACTCATCTGATGAATCACCTAAAGGATTACAGCATTCAACGTGGCATTAAGCATCTGCTTACCTTTGCCGACTGTGATGCCATTGGCTATTTTAAGAAACAGGGCTTTTCCAAAGACATCAAACTAGCACGACCAGTTTATGCCGGTTATATCAAGGAATATGACAGCGCCACACTGATGCACTGTGAACTGCATCCAAGTATAGTGAATACCCAATTTATAGCTGGTAGGTTTATTGGGAATGCTATAGCTTGAAGTGAAAAAAAAACCACTTATTTTCTTGTTTTCAGTCATTCGAAATCAAAGTGAAATTCTTAAGGAGCTCATTGCACAACGGCATAATGAAGTCCAGAAGATTAGAACTGGCTTGACATGTTTCAAAGAGGGATTGCCATCTATTCCAGTTGAATCGATACCCGGTCTAAGGGAAATCGGTTGGAAGCCACAAATGCGTCCAGTGCGCGCGTCTCGTCCCTTGGAAGAATCTTCGGATCCAGAAAAACTTGCAGCATCTTTCACATCTGTATTACAATCGGTGCGTCAGCATACCACAGCCTGGCCCTTCCTACGTCCAGTCACTGCAGCCGAGGTGCCCGACTATTACGATCACATCAAATACCCAATGGACTTGAAAACAATGGGCGAACGCTTGAAAAAGGGATATTATCAGACACGCCGCTTGTTTATGGCCGATATGGCACGTATTTTCTCAAATTGTCGGTTCTACAATTCTCCCGACACTGAGTACTATCGTTGCGCCAACTCGCTCGAGCGTTATTTCCAAACCAAAATGCGCGAACTGGGTTTGTGGGACAAATGATGTGACGAGCCCATTTGTAGTGCTTGAACTGAGTAAATTAGTTACATCTACCTTTTTAACTATATAAATATATATGCGATTTCTCTGTTTCTGTAATACTAAATACAAAACTGATCTGGTTTATGTGCTTCTAGGTTTTCATAAAACATACAAATCTTCTTTCAAATAATATTTTATCTCACAAAATCAATTCTATCCTTATTTATTATAGAATAATTCATTTGAAATAATAACGCTTCATTCAAAAAATTAATTTTAAATTATAAATACGTTATTTATATCGTTTTGAAATTATTTTGCCAGATGGAGCAAATTTGCTCCCATAATTTGTACACTTTTTTTTCTTTTTTAAATATTTAGTCGATATTCATATGTTTTAATTCAAATAAAACTGTAAGACGAAAAGCGTTTTAGATTTACAAAAATAAATATTGAAAAAGTAATACATATGAAATACATTTAAAATCTGTTTTAAATAATAAGCACGAAGAGGGTATTCATACACAGTCGATCGCATTGACGGTTTAAGGCCAGATTTAAACCGAAAAGCTGTAGAACCAACCGTCTTCGGAATCGCTTTCGCTGTAGAATGCACGTATTCATTCCAATCCCATACATTTAAATATTGTGTTTAAGACCTTTCATGACATTACATGGAATAAACGTACTCTTTTCTTTTCATGTTCCTATTTTAATTGTCTGTCATCTCAAAGTAGGTATATGTTTGAAATATATATTTTATAAGTACACATACCGGTTTTCTTTTTGTTTCTTTGATTTGAGCTTAGCAGATCCTCGCATATACAGTTTATCTATTGGGAAATGTGACTGGCATCTTTACTTATTAGTGACAGATACATATATGTATATATAAACTATTTGTTACAATTTCATACATGATTTGTGCTCAACAAGGACGTAATGTGTCCGTCTGCTTCTAATCATTTTTCGATATTGATAAAACCCATAGAACCCTTTAAGGGCCATGAAAGTAACTCGGTCAGTTATTTTGCTCTGAATTTAATATGAATTATATGGCTTATTTATATGAAACATTTACAAAAAACATGATGTACAATCCATGGAGTGATCTTGTCATATCTCCGTTCAACTCCAACTAACCGATACAAATTTTAAGTAAAATGTTAACTTTAAAATAAATTGTTAAAAAAAAATTATATCATATATATCGGAATCTTACACGCGAACATCCACAATGCGTCGCTGACAATGAATAGCCTTAAACTAAAATTGTGGTATAATGAGATAATTATTGTGCATTCCTGGAAACAGAATATATAATTTTTTTTAGCTGTTGCATGTGTTGAAGGCTATAGCTAAATACACAGTAGGTGTGGATATATATATTTAAGTAGCATAATTTAAAAATATACTTTAGCTCCCACATGAAACGCATACTACACACTATTTAGACAGTTTTGGCTATAGACACTGAAAATTATCGAAAATTTAACTAATCTCTCAAAGACACGTTATAATTGTTCTGCTGTTTTGTTTTTTTTATAAACAATCGGTTTAAGTAAATTTATTTGTTGCCCACACTACTGCTGATAGGTGATTTATTTTTTTTTTTTTTTTTTTACAATTTTTGTGTTCAATATATGTACGTGTTGCTGCTAATTGTAATTTTTATGCATGTTTTTCCATTTTCTCCATCATTAAAATTTTCTTAAAAAAAGTTTAAATGCTAGTAACGCTTTGAATTAATTTATTTATGTTGTATGCCCACATTAAGTATAGTTGTAGACCTTCTCTTTTAAAATATAAACATGTTAATTGCGTTTTTGTTTTATTAATGTTGGGAATTTCATGGATTTAATTGTTTTTTGTTTTTCCTTTAATTTCATAATTTGCGACTCCTAGAGTTTTTTCTTTAACTTTTCATAGACTTATGTTTAATGTTTTCTTCACATTTATTACTATATATATGTAGAGGTGTGTATGTTCTCACTATTATCAAGTGCTGCCTTTCTAGGGACGTTTACAGCATGCCATTTACACAAATCCTATTATATGGCTGCTGAACGTCTTCGATCATTTGAATAGTAAAGCAACACGGTGGGCGGGCAGAGTGCGCGCAGGACGTCATGAGCGTTACAACACTAAGTAAAATTTTACAATTATTTTGTTTATGCCATTAGATCCATAACTCGATTCTTCATGATGATAAGAGCCTTTTTGTCGTCGATCGGTCGCTTGATTAGGTTGCTTTCGGGTAACTAGCTTTGTAATGAGTAGGACAGTTTTTAGATTTTTGTAAAGTTAGGCAAGGGAAATCCACTTTTGCGACATTATTGAGCTACAAGATTAATAGATAATGAATAGACAGTCAAAATTAAACTTATTTATCCACTGAATTGTCTTATAAAACACTTACAAACTGCCGCCACCTGTTGCGTCTGCTCAGCAAGCGTAGACGTGGCCGTCTTCGTTGTTGCGACATTGGATGCCGTGGTGTCCGTATTGTTGCCCGTGCCGGTAGCTGCTGCATTGTTGGCAGCTTTTAGAGCTGCGGCTGCGCTGCCATTTCCATTGGTTATGTTATTTTGGCGATTGCCGCCATTATTGTTACGATTGTTACTGCGGTTGCGATAATTGCCACCGCCGCCGCCCATACGATAGTTGTTGCGATTATAGCCTGGTGCACCGCCGTAGCCAGAGTTCATGCCACCATTGCCTGCACCGCCACCCATCGTGTTGCCATTGTTGTAGTAATGGTTGCGCCCTCGGTAGCTATTAAATGTTACTTGTTAAATGGTTTCTCGTGTTAGGAAAGAACGACTTGGGCAACTTACCTGCCACGTCTAGTGGAGGAGACTCCAAATGTCTCGGTGTTTAATTTACGTTCTTGACGCCAGTCATTCTTCTTATTCTTACTGCGATCCTGAGCAGCTTCGCACGAGATGTTGTCAAAGAATGATTTGGTCTTATCGTAGCCGACATGAACATCCTCATCCTCAGGCTCATGCTCGCCAGCGCCAGTCTCGTTACCAGAATCATCTTTCTTATCGGTCTCTCCATTTAACTATTTAAATTTTAAGAGATAGCAATTAAGTTCGAGTCAAACAAACACTTTCTGATATATATGATTTTGTGTATTGTATGAATTGAGTTAAGTGTAAATCATGTTTTCATAGAGTTCAATATTAAATGAAAAATGAAGATTAATTGATAACGGAGTTGAGATGGTTCCCAAAAAAAGGCAGAAAAAAATACAAACAAATACCTGATCAGTAGTGCTAGAAGTTGTTGTTGTTGTTGTGGTTGTTGTTGTAGCTGTGGTTTTATTGTTGGGTTCATCGCCCACCTTGAGTTTCGCCAATTGGGAACGCAGCTCCTCGAATTTATTGTTAGCCTGCTCGAAATCAAAGTCGCCCTCAAATTTGATCTTGTTGCGAGGTTTATTTTGATTGGCCGATTGTGGGCGATAGCCCTGCTAAAAATAAACAAAAGATTTTCACATGAATTACACATTAAATATGAATGTCAACTACAGGATCAGCTAGCTATACTCAATATGGCAGTATTCCGCAAGATAATTTGACAATCGTCTTATTATGAGTAGTATATATATCGTAGTATTGACAGACTGTACTTTGGCAAATACAGTGCTCTCCACATGTGTGAAAATAACTTGATTTACAGTTATACAATATAGATATTATCAAGAACGATAAAATGTAGGTCAACAGATAGATAAGAGAACTGAAAGCTAAAAGCTAGCTAAAGCTTAAAAGTACCAATTTGTACTATTAAATCATTTCATTTACATTTCCTATATAGTCATAAATTTTATATGTACTACGTATGTAAATCACAAATTTACCTGATTGGGTCGCATTGGGCCACGTGCACCCATGCCGCGATTGCCGCGCATCATCATATTGTTGGAATTCTGTGGACCACCACGATGCATGTTCCATGCGCCATTTCCTCCACCGCCACGCTGCTGCATGGCACCGCCCACTGCACCGCGATTACGTTGGTTGTTATTATAGTTGTTGTAATTATTATCCATTTGACGACCAGAATCACGACGATCGCGCTGATGCTGCTGGGGATGGGGGTGATTGTAGAAGTCGTTGTTATGGTTGTTGTGGTTGTTCCTCTGCTGCTGCTGCATATTGTTTGCTCCTCGCTGCTGCTGCTGCTGCTGCTGTTGTTGTTGCTGCTGCTGCTGCTGGTGGTTTTGGCGCTTATGTCCGGCATCGCGCGCAATACCGCCGCTGAGAGCTTGTACAGAATTCTGCTGTTGATGTAATTGTTGCTGTTGCTGGGAGTGCTGCTGGGTCAGGTCGGCCGTGGGACTGATAATGAGGCTAATAGGTGTTGTAGAACGCGAAGCGCTCGCAAGCATATCTAAAACGGAAACTTTACATATAGACGGGAACGTGCATATATGTTGAAATTAATGGTGTGATTGTGTGTGTTTGTAAAGTATAGAAGCCAAGAAACAATTCCAGTAATTATAAATAAATTATTTTAAATATCAACTTAACTTATTCGAACTTATTTATTGGCTCTCTATAAGAATGTACTCATGTGTGTGTGTGTGTTTGTGTGTAACTTGCATAAACTTACTTTGTTTTGGCTGCTGCTGAGGCTTTTGTTGTTGCTGCTGTTGCTGATTAGCACCTAAATTCATAAACGGTCCTCCATTGCCGGGTGCTCCGGCACCAGGTGCCAAAGAACCTGGGCCCAAGCTGGGTGCACCCAAGGCACCGAATGGATTGCCATTACCAAAAGCACCGCCGCCTGGTGCTCCTGGTGCACCTCCTCCATTGCCACCAGTCATCGATGGGCCAGTATGTTGTGGTTGTTGCTGCTGCTGCTGCTGTTGTTGTTGTTGTTGTTGTTGTGGTGGCGCATTCATTGGGAAATGCTGTGGCATTACCTGGGGACCATTTTGCAACTGGGCCTGCATTATGGCCGGATCATTGTGATGCGGTAGCGTATGGTTGTTGACTACGCGAATGTCTTTGATGTCGGAGCCGCGAAATAGGATATAATCGTAGATCTGCGACTGCGGTGCTATTTGAAACTGTGTTTCGCGATCCTCCGTTCCAAAGGATCGCACTGATGGGTAGAACAAAAACAAATGCATTATATAGTTATAGTTGGGCGCGATTTTTCATCATAACCTCAAAATGTGTTTAATCATGTAAATGCCATAAAAGGAACACAAATGTATTAGATCAGTACTCATTTTCAACTTCACTGATCCTTTACAAAGTTTTTAAGATTATACTATATTTAATTTAAAAAGACAATTATATGGGTAATATTTTCTTTAAAAAAAAAAAACCATTAATTAAAGCGAGTCGATTTAAATGTAAAAAGAATTAATAAAAAGACTCCTAACTTTCATATTAAAAACATAATGTGATCGTGCGTGATTGTCACTCGTGCATATCTAATTTCAATTATATACATATTTCCCTTATTACATTTTAATCGCTTCTCTTGCTAACGGTAGTCGCTGTAGGGGGCGATGCCACATAATCCGTTAATTGGCGCTGGCGCGAAAAATTGGTTTTGCCAGAAAAATTGCAACCACATGCACAAATTCTGCCTTTACATGTTCATGTATTTATTTTGATGTAAATGTACAAACATACGTACACATACAATTTAAATA
>SCDT01000743.1:48432-68104 GCA_004143765.1 Drosophila melanica | reverse complement strand
AACAACAAATGCATTGTATATATTGTTTATTTAATTATATTTAGCTTTTATATACTTATATACCTTTATATATGTATTTTTAAAAACTAGGCATCTGCAACTGACCCCAGCAGCGTCGGTGAACTTAAAGTTTATGTTTACGTTTAGACAAGAAAACAATTGATTTATTTTATTAAATATATATTATATATTTAAACAAATACTTAGCTATTTTTCACAAGCAAATAAATTATAAAAACAACAACAAAAAACATACAATACAAAGCAAATGCATTCCCCCACTTCCTCTTAGCCAAGTGCAAATAACTGGGCTCTATGGAGCTGAACTGACCTCCACTGTTGGGCGCTGTGATCGGGTCAAGCGTAACCGTTGCGCCAAGAGCCAACCAAGGATGCACCGCAAACCAATTAAAAGCACGCAGCTGGAGCTGAAGCCGCACTTCAACGTCTAATTACAAATTGGAGTCATTGAATTTAATCGTTGTAAAATCCGCATATATACACTTCTTATGCACTTCAGGCACGCAAGCTGATAAGCCCATTGGCCCAAACTGTCTTCATTTGGTCATAACTCGCTGACTCTAACTGGAACAATGGCAATTGAAGCGTTCTCCCTAGCTGACCTACCTCAACGGTTTAAACACAATGAGTGTTTAAGAATTTTCATTTGCGCAGCTTAATTTTTTTTAAAACACAAGCATTGAGGATGCACTTGCTTCAATTTGGTCGACAGTCAGAAATTATTCATTTCGATTAATGCACTACTCTAGTTCTAGTATTCTAAAACAACATCAGCCTTTTGTTTTATGTGAAATAAAGTTGTAATTAAAAGTATTTTACGTCTCTTGGAACGCGGTGCATTCTTTGAACATGGAGCAAATGGAAACTTTAAAAAAGTGTTACATACTTTCAGGCATCACAAAAATCATTAGAAGTTCGACGCAATAAAACCGAAGTCCATGTGAATTTTTCACAAAAGCTGGACATCGTCCAGCATGTGAGTTCTACAACAATAATAACAAAATCATATGCAAATGATTTAATGATTTATTTAAATACTGCATCAGGGTTGTGAAAATATATTTGAAATGAAATTCTTAGATTTTTATTTGTGTGTATGGTGTGCTTTGAACTTATCTACATCTATTTTAATTCACATTTGAAATGTGACGCTCTATGTGGCAATTGGTGTCGCCTGATTTTCGCCAAGTGGTTCCTTGCCGCTGCCATTTTGCGGTTTGGCTGCTGGCAATTCCTTCACGCCAGTTGAACCGAAGCCTGCCTCGCCGCGTTGGGTATCGTCCAATTTGTCGACCTGCTCCAGCTCTGGATAGAAGATGCGCTCGCATATCAGCTGGGCAATACGATCGCCACGCTTCACCTCAAAGTCGGTGTCCGAATGATTGAACAGGACAACGCCCACGTTGCCGCGGTAGTCCGCGTCGATAACACCGGCGCCCACATCGATGAAGTTCTTCACAGCCAGGCCCGAGCGGGGCGCCACTCTGCCATAGGAACCTTCGGGCACCTGCACCTGCAGATCCGTTTTAACAACGGCCTTGCCCCGTGCCGGCACTGTCAGGTCATAGGCGCTGCGCAAGTCAAAGCCGGCCGCTAATGCTGAACCGCGCAGGGGCTCAAATGCCAGCTCTGTCATCTTTGCAAAACGCAATACACTTGATTTGTCGATTTTCATTTTCTTAGCTGCTGGAATGTTGTCAATTATAGGCAAAGACATCTGAAAAGTTTAGTTGACAATTAACGACTGCACTAAAATGACCAACGTACTGAACTCTACCAAGTGTCGAACGAGAATAGCCGGATAAGAAAAGCGCGGCAGATGCCGCGAAAAGGCGCCACAAAAACATCTGTTCTCTCTCTATTGTGCCATTTGCATCCTAAGTCGGCAAAAGTTGCCACATGTGCAAAAAATGTGCAAAACTGTGTTATTACACTGACACTTTTTCTTAGAAAATGAAACAAGTTCTCCGCCAACGGTTTTTAATGTTTAGTTTAGTAATTTCACACAGATATACAAAATTTCTGTAAATAAAATCTTGAGTTACATATGCATTTGCTTTGAAGACAGCTGATTAGCGTAGTGTTATAAAATCTTGAAAAGCTGAATATATCTGAAATACTAGGGCTACAATATTTACTGCACATTCAACGCTCGACAGTGTATTTTCACCAAATTATTAAATGTTAAGCTAAATGCCTAACATTTTGTATTCGCACACAGAGTTGCATTCATGAGTCATCGATGGACCGCCGCAACTTGCTGTCAGCTGTCAAAAAACATATCGAAGGCCAAATGACCGGGCCAACGGAATACAAATATTGATTTGCAGTAATTGTACGGTAGATTAGTCTTTTAGCAAGTAGCGTTAATCATGGATTTCACGGACTTTGAGGTTCGCAAGGTAAGCGAGTACTGTCAGAGCACTGTAAACTTGCCAACTGCACCAAAGCATTCGTTGTAGTGTCCACCAACAGTCATGTACATTCCCAACTTCATCACTTCCGATCAAGAGCAATCCATACTAAGTCACATTGAGCGCACACCGAAGCCGCGTTGGACGCAGTTGCTCAATCGCCGACTGGTTAACTATGGTGGCGTGCCACACCCTAACGGCATGATAGCCGAAGAGATACCGGAGTGGCTGCAAAGCTACGTGGATAAGGTGAACAATCTGGGCATCTTCGAGTCGCAAAAGGCCAATCATGTGCTCATCAACGAGTATCTGCCCGGACAGGGCATTTTGCCGCACACGGACGGTCCCCTGTTTTATCCAATAATATCGACCATATCGTGCGGTGCCCACACCGTACTGGAGTTCACCAAGCGCGAAACAACTGGCGAGGCGGCGAGCGAGGTGATCTTCAAGCTGCTGCTGGAGCCACGCAGCTTGCTCATACTGAAGGACACCCTGTATAGCGATTATATGCACGCCATTAGCGAGGTTAACGAGGACACGCTCTGCGATCGCATTTGTAACTTCAATCTCTGCGAGAATACATACAAGATCGGGGATCATCTGGTGCGGCGCACACCACGCCTTTCACTGACCATACGGAATGTGCCCAAGACCAGCAAAATGAAACTGAAATTCTGTTAGATGGTTGGCTGTTGCCAATCTCTGTTGTTGCACATTAACCAAAGGCACATGTTGCGTACGTAGCCCACTGAAGCCAGCCCACGAGTTGCCCAGGCGCAAAACTAACTAACTTAATGTTAAATGAATCTTCCGCTAGTTATTTAAGCACCAACGCGCACACATCCATTGTTTGGCAATGTTTCACACAAGCGAATTGTTGACCTTTTGAGCAAAGTTTCAACATTGCCCACCAAGTGCTTTATTTTAGGTGACTAAAATGTCTACTCAATTTTACCAATTATGTATAGATTTACATACATATGTGTATATATGTGGTATTTTGTGTGTTAGGTATTGTATCTAATGATTTATAGATTTAGTTACTGAAAGCAATATGCATACATATTCGTGCGTTTGGTCAGGTGGTTCACGAATAATCCGCGCACCACCAACCAGGCCCGTACTAGTGGACTTTGTATCATATGTGTATGTATTATGTATTCCATAAGTCCTGTGTGTATTTTTGTAATGTTGTTTTTGTCCACTGCGCACCAAACAAACCCAACAGCAATTCCATGCAAATTTGTTGAAATGAAATAAATTGTTGTGCTTGTTAAATCATCGATCGTGGACGCTGCTTCTAGGCCTCATCCTGCCATTCCAGCCGGAACTCGCGCTCGAAGACCAACCGATCGTAGAGACGCACCTCACTGATGCGCGCCGAGATGTCCAGGCGCAGCTCGCTGACGGCCAGGTGAAAGTTCTGGCGCACGGTGCGCTGTTTGTCCGGCGTCAACTGATTGAGGGGCTTGCGGAAGACGCTGATGATGCGCTGCAGGTGATACTCAACGCTGGCGCAGCGTCCGATGCACACCCACAGGTTCTCCGGATCGTGTATGTTGCCCGGAAAGCGTGTGCGCTGGTCGAATGGCGCCTTGCCCGACAACAGCGCCCGCACCTCGGCGACAATCTCCTGGTGCGTCTTCAGATCCCGCGTGCTCAAAGTCTTGAACTCGTATTTGTCACAGAAGTACATGAGATCACTGATCGCGCACCACGGCTGCGAGCTGAGCGTTGTGTGATTGCTGCTCCAATTGCTGTAGCCGCCCGCTTTGGACGTCTGCTGCGTCAGGGCGGCCACCGTCGCGGAGCCGCTGCTCTTGGCGCTGCTGCTGCCGCTGTTGTTGTTGTTGCTGGCGCTGCTGTTGCTGCTGCTGTTGCTGCTGCTGCTGCTGGGCTTGGAAGCGATGTCCAAGCTGGCTGCACCGTTGCTGTGGGCTTTGTAGGCACGCTGCAGCTGCTCCATTTCACGTTCGTGCTCGCGTGCCCGCATATACGCCTCCTTCTTCTGCTGCAGCTCCTGCAGTTTGGTCAGCTTCGGCGGCGAGTTGGCCTTGAAGAGCGACGGCGGCGGCGATCGGGCCGCTTTTGTTTGTGGGGCGTCGCGCGGCGTCTCCGTCTGTGGGCCGTGGCCATTTGTGTCCAGCGATGCACTACGTCCGTACTTGGCGCGATACCGTTCCAGCGTGTCCAGCGAGAAGCTGAGCTCCTTCTTCAGCGTTTTCTGCATCTTTCTTTTTTCTCACGAGCGCACCGGTTATTTAGCTGCGATTTATGTAATCGCCCTGAAGCGTTCGTCTCTAGAATTTACAAGCAAATGCGATCGAGATCGGCGTAATGTGCAACAGAAAAAGCGAATTCTTGCGTAGTACTCTTTATTTTTATCTTTTATCAATTGGCGGCACCAGCGCCGCCGCCGCCGCCGCTGCTCCGAGCACTTGGGCCATCTGCCTCTATTTCGGTCTCTGCCGATCAGTCGATTGGCTGCCCTAGGAACAGGGCCGGGGAGGGGTGCAAAAGGGGTCGAGGCGGAAAATGCACACAAGACACAAACACACACACACACAAATTGGGCACGTTTTCATACATATATACTCATTTGTAAATACGCACTTGCAGCCGAGAGGATCTTAGATTTTAATGATCAGACATAGTGGCACAAAATTTGTTAAAATGTAAAATATAATACTGAGCGAATACAATTTGGATTAGTCAACCCTATTAGCATTGATGTGATGCATCTTGCGCCGCAGTCGCTTCACTACGCGCTTATATTGCTTCGCTCTTTGACGATTCCTGCGCCTCATCACGGCAGCTGCCGCCTCGCATCCGGCGCGCAAAAGTCCAGTTCTGGGTCCATGGCGTCGCCACTGGTAGAGACACATCTTTTTACGCGCAGGTCGCGCGCCCAATTTCGGCAGGGCCGCCCTCATCTCTTCCCAGTCTTGCACCGGACTTGCTGGCTCCTCCGGCCCGCTGGGATTTTGCTCCATGTCTTCTTTTCCGTGTGCAAATCAAAAAGCAAAATTTACTGCTTTCAGAATATAATGTCGTAGAATTATTTTTAATGTTTCAGAGTTATATGTCCCTGAAAGGTTTTGTAAGTTCTACTGAAATTACAAAATTTTAGCTATAAGCTCTGCCAAACGGAGCTTCTCGGCATACTCAGAGCTATATAAAATTGAGATATATAACTATATCGTGTTCTTTAAATTTAAATCTGATTAGCTTCAATATTATTTTTGATTTATTATTAAAAGTAACGATTTCAAAAGTTAATTTGCAATATAAATAATACTAAGCTTGGTTTATACTAATAATAATAAAGTAAGATTAGGCTTTAAGAAATAATTGCAAATGGCACACTCTCAAATTTGATTTTTATTAAGTACAAAAATTTCTTTTGTGGTTTTCGTATTGTGTGCATTTTTTTTTTTAAATTAAATACATACATCAATTAATAATTGCTTAAGATCTTAATTAACAAATGCACAAAGTACATTTAATACTTTTTCTTTATTGAAGCCAGCTCAACCAGTTTTATATAGTTCAGTAGGCTTTTCGACGGTGTTATTTAAATATTGCCTAATTTGCTTAGAATTACACAAATTTAAGTATAAATTAATAGAAAAATTTACAAAACTTTAATTTCTTATTTGTGAAGGGTTTTAGTGATATTTAAGAATCGCTTTTGTTGGTTTTTAATAACCAAGAACACAACACATAGAAAACAAGATCTAAATACGATTCCGACACAGACTGGGTAATCCTGAATAGGAGTAGGTCAAAGGTCAAAGGACAAAGGACTCTTAACATTAACCAGATAATTTACATGGGGCCTCAGCTGTTGTAGCCTCGCTGCTCATTAAACGCAATACGCGGCGGGCACCTCGAAGATGATGTTGCCAGCGGAATGACGGAAACTGGGATTCTCCACACCCGTAGCCGCCTCGACGACAATGCTGCGCGCCTTGCCGCCCAGCCAACAGGCAATGTTGCTGCCCACATTCACGCGCAACTCCGTTCCGGTCAAGCTGTCCATTAAAATGGGAATCGGTTAATACAGTTTCTGTTTGCATATAGGATATATGTTTGATACTTACTCGTGGTACTTTTTGCACACAATGCCCACCAGTTCGCCGATGCGATCCTCCTTTAGTGGGGCAGTCGTTTCGCTCTGCAGCGCAAACACCAGATCATTGTTCTTCGGCGAGTGGAAGATGATCAGCTGATCCCGGCCAGGCGTTATGCTGATGGAGGACAGCTGCAAGCGATAACAAATGTGGTTTAAATACCTTAACCAATCGGATAAAGGGTTCTACTTACCTCTCGTATGGGCATGTAGCGATTCATGTCGCTGAACTTCTTCTTGATGTTATCCAGCTTGCAGATGTTTGTGCCGGTGACGATGAAGACGCGATCCGCCTGCTTGTTGCGCCTGTTGAACTTCTTGGCGAAGCTGGAGAAGAGCACCTCGCCGCCGCTGTTCTTCATATGGCCCACATTCTCGGCGTAGACATCGTAGCCGCTGTTGTCCCGCGAGTTGGCCAAATAGTCGCCCAGCCACTTGCGCTGCTGTCCCCAGTAGGGACGTCGTCCGGCAATGGCCGTCGCCGCAATGATCTGCAGCCGGAGCTGGGGCCACTCCGCGCGCGGATACTTGCGCAGTATCATGCAGGCGCGCCAGATGTCGAACATGCGATGCAGCTTCACCTCCGCCTGGCGGCCGGCGAGCGGCGGCTGCGGCCACTGGATGCTGCGTCCGTAGTCGCGCAGCTGTCTGGCGTTGCGGAAGCGATTGGCCAGCTCCTGGACGTAGCTGCGCAGCTTGTAGGTCTTGTAGGCGCGCATTATGGTCATCGCCGCCTTCATCTTCTTGTAGTTGCGGCGGGCTATCCAGCCGCGCACCTGCTTCTGCAGCAGGGTGACAATGTGCGGTATCATCTCGTTGCGCTGCTGCTCCAGCGCGAACAGGGTGTGCGGCGAGCGTATGAAGATCTTGGTGTGACCGTATTTCACATCCTGCGCAAAGCCCTTCTCCTCGATCAGCACACGGACACCGTCGCGCTCGCTGCCGGCACGGAAATTGGGCCATGTGTACTGCGAGATCATCTTGTAGCGCAGCAGGAACTTGTCGTAGCGCTGGCGATGCACGAAGCCGGCGCGGCGGACGCGCACGTTCTCGAGGAGGCCCAGGTAGCGCACCTGGTGCTGGACGCGCTCCTCGTCGAACATTGTGGAGCTCTTGATGTCGTTGGGCTTGATGCAGCGCACATAGAAGGGCTCCTTCTTCAGCAGGGTGGCGACCAGATCGGCCATCGAGCGCTGGAACAGTGTGCCGGCGGTGAGTGGACGTTTCGTTGTCTTCTTAATGTCCTGGGCGCCCTCTGGCCACATCTCGCTGAGATTGGCATCCTTGGAGTTGTGCAGCAGTCGCTTGAAGTCCTGGTACAGCGTGTCCCGGTTCTTCTCGATGAACCCGTTAATGTTGTAGATGACATCGCCCGCATAGTGCGTGATGCGGAAATCCTCGCGATGCTTCAGCTCCTTGTCCGTCGGCTTCAGCTGGCGGCTGGTGTAGTGCGGATGCTTGCTCAGGTTCTTGTCCATGGCGCCCAGCAGGGTGTCGTCGGTGACATTGCCCACGCTCAGACAGGCCTCGTCCATGATGGCGATGATGCCCTTGTGCTGCTGCTCCACCAGATCGCAAATGATCTGTGGCGCGGCGCATGGAAGAGAGTAGGATAAGTTGTGCCTGGCCGGATTTGAAATGCCTCGCTCACCTTGTTGTTGAAGTACTCAATGTTGGTCCACTCGATGCCCTCGCGCTGGTACTCCTCCTGCTCCTGCTTCAGCACCAGCTCTGCAAGGAGATTGGCTTAGTCAGGGAATGAACTTTGGGTCTGGACAACTCACCAATGAACAGCTGCTGCAGCTTCTCGTTGCAGTAGTTGATGCAGAACTGCTCGAAGCTGTTCGCGTCGAAGATCTCGAAGCCATAAATGTCGAGCACGCCAATCACCGAGTTGTATCTCGCCTGGGACTTGCCGCCGCGGAAGAGGATGGCGCGATTGATGCGCGATATGATCCAGGTGAAGAGGCGGTCATAGATGGCCTTGGCCAGCGCATCCTTGCCATACTCCGCCTGTGTGGCATCGTGATCCTTCTTCATCACATTGCCACCAGCGGCAATTGTGCGCTTGGTCAGCGATGCCGACAGCTCCGATTCGGTGACCTGCAGCAGCTTGGCTGCCGACTGCAGATGCGACTTGTTGCTAATCACCAGCTCATCCTCAATGGCTGCGGGAGAGACGGGAGAGAAGTAAATAAGCTGATCAACTGGCCATCTAAAATGGACGCCAACAACTAACTCACTTTGGAACTCCACGTTGCCCAGATGCAGGACGGCCGCAATTGTGCGCCAAATTGTGTGCACCTCATCCGCCTGGAAGCCCAGCGTCTTGAAGGCGTTGCAGGTGCCCTTATAGTCGGACTTCTCTGTCAGTATATCCATGCTGCCCTGGTTCAAATAATGATACTTGGCCGTCTCCTTGTGCAGATCATACTGACGCAGCTCATTGTCATTGGCGCCACGCAGCAGCTGCAAGGCAGAAAGTGAATATGTTTTCATTAAAATGAGTGGACATTTATAAATATAAAAAATTAATTAAAAAAACGCTCGATGACAACGTGGCTGACATGTCATGCCAATTGTCCTGTACGACAAGTTATTATGGGCGTCCTTTTTTTATAAATGTGGTCAAAGCTTTTGTTTTAGTAATATGCTCGTTTTAAATTAATTAAGCTACATCATTGGGACAAATCCAAACTGTGTGGGTATACCCTACTTATGCAAATAGATGGGTACAGGGCATATAACTGTGCCCAGTCACATAGCAGAGTTCATGTTTGGCTTGTCCATGACCAAAACGGAATGCTTAACCATTTAGCACAGCCGACAATTAGCACAAATGTTAATCATAATTGAACATCCGCTTTAATTGTTGCCATTTAAGTGCTATGGAATTTCAAATTAAAATAACTATTGTCTAGAACAAAAGCTGCCAAATTCGTTTCGTTAAAATATAGTCATCATTATCTCGTCTACAGTCGGTTGACACAGGTGTGAAATATATTACAATTAATATTATCATCTAAAGACACTTGCCAAAAAATAACCAGAAAAAATGTAGAGAAGATAAATAAAAGAATTCCTAATTGAGAGTTTTTTAATTAAGAAATGTTATTTTTTAGTTTAGGTGTTAAAATGAGAAGAAAAAAAAAGCTAAAAATGATTTGGCTACATAAATGGTCTCAGCAATTAACGCCTTCAAGCTAAATTTAACAGCTAGAATCAACAATGGGCGTTCTTTTGTTGATTTTTTTTTTTTACAATAGTATCAAGAATTTAGTAATGGTATGTGAACAAAATAACATGAAATAAATACTAAAATTGTTGTATATAAGTCTTCAAACTGAATGTTCAAATGTATTATATCATTTTGTGAATAAGCGAACAAAAGCTGACGCGTTAAAAATTCTTGTTAATAACTTTTCTGTTATCTGAACTTTTTTAAATGATATCATACACCGCATATATAAATATAGACATATATATATGGTATGTAGAGTTTTGCACAATCAGCCTATAAATTGTGAGCTCAGCGAGCAACAAATAGAATTAACTTAATTAATGAACAAATTTACTAATTTGTTGTTCATATTTACAGACAAGACCTTTTGACATTTTTAATTTTTATTTTTTGTACTAGTTGCGCTATTAGGCTGAATTTTCATAATAACCAAACACCAACAAATATTAATTTAAGAAAATTAGTTTAATTTTGATTTAGCTGCAATTCCACAAAATTTGCATTCGATAAATGAATCTCTTCGGCTTAAGATTTTCTTGCAGGCTCAAAAGTTTTAATTGTTTTTCCTTTTATTTTTAGGAACCCTTTCTTTATATTAATAAAATGCTATTTTAGCTATGCTTACGATTATTATTTTTGGTTTTTATAGCCGATTCAAGGTAATAAATGCAGGTAGGCAAATGGGTAACTTGACACGCTTGCAAAGCACCTCGACCGTTTTACACATATTTATTGCAAATATAACTATATATATAATCATAAATATATATAAATATATGTAAGGCACGCCCCAAAGTTGTTCTCACACCAGGCTGTGACTTGCCACCCACCTGCCCAATGCCAGGCCGCATCATTGATGCCTTCCCGCTGACTCACTTGCGTAAACAACAATGACGCGCCCACACACGCACACACACACACACACACGCACACACATACGCTATTGAATAAGCCCCCAACCATCGTTACCCACCTGATAGAAACTGTGGAAATTGCGCTCGCCGGGCTGTTGTTGCACCACACGTGACTTCTCCAGCAAATAGTTGGTTATAATGCCGCCCACTGGATCCGCCTTGTAGTCGAACTCGATGTCCATATACTTGCCAAAGCGACTCGAATTATCGTTGCGGTTCGTCTTCGCATTGCCGAATGTCTCCAATATCGCATTGCTCTGAATTAGCACGTTTTTAACTCTGAAAGGGAATATTAAAAACAAATTAATTGGCTTTCATATTAAATTTTTACTACGATGAACCCATCCCAAAAACTAATTACGAAAATGGCACTTGCCATAATCCCTCCACCTATCTCTATCTCTCCCTATCTCTCTCTCACTCTCTCTTTCACTCTTGTTCAGCTATAAAATGTCAGTTTAAATTGTTTAGGTTTGGAACACTAAAATTCGCAAAGTGGCAATTAAGCTGTGGCATTGTCCTGGGTTTGGCTGCCCCATCTTTGCTAGGTTTTATGGTTCGCCCTAAATTGCCATGGAGCGATTAAAAGCGCTACGACAAAGTGCTTTCTTGGACTGGGACTTGGAAGCGTGAGCAATTAGCGGGTCACTTAATTTCATACAGTTGACCATGGAGACGTATTCGCAGTGATGTCATCTGACCACGGGTCAAGGAGATCAGCCTGTGCTACACATATATGTTTCTGTATACTCTACAGTTGGGGTATTCGTATCTGGGGAATGCCATGCTCCAATGAGACGCCGTTGAAAGTTTTATCAAAAATTTGCATGCAACACAATGGGAAATTTGTCTTTCCCATTGAAATGTTGGTTCCCAGTCTCATGGTGAATCTTTAATCTAAACATTTCCCCATTAAATGCATTTGTGTGAGCATTTTAACACAGTTAAGTGAACTTGAGCTCAGCTTATTATTTTCTTATGACTTTGAACTAGTTCTAATTATAACTAATTATAATTTTCCAACTTTATTTTTAGTATTACAATATCATAAAATTAGATTGTTCGGCAATATTAAACACCGCTTTTGAACTAGTTCTTTAAACATTTTTTTCACTTGCTCTTGGATCTAGTTCGTTTTGTAAATATTCGCCTTACCTTTCGATTTCATTCTGGCCCTGGGTATTGGTCACCGCCGCAATATACTTCATGATGATCTTGGATGCTTCTGTTTTGCCCGCTCCGGACTCTCCAGAGATGAGTATGCATGTGTCCTGGTGTCGCTGCTTGAGCACCCTGTATGCCGCATCGGCGATGGCAAACACATGCGGCACATTCTCGAACAGCTCCCGACCCTTGTACTTGCGTATGGTCTCCGGCCCGTAGATGTTCATCTGTCTGTACGGATTCATCGAGACGCACACCTCGCCAATGTATGTGTAGATGGAGCCAACCTGGAACCTGTTCACAAACAATGCTCGCATTAGTTGAATAAACAACATAACAAAATACAATGTTTTCAAATGCATTCGATAGTTTTGAAAATTTTCCCAAATGCAGATACCCAATCTAAAGTCAATATACTAAATAAGTACGATGCACGCTGGGCGCACACCTGTCGTTTTTGATTTCAAATTTGTTTTTTGTTTTCGACAGACAAATTGAAGTTTTTTAATTTCTAGCTTTTTTTTCGGAGGTGGACATTAATAGGTTAGTTTATCTTGGACGCCACGGGCGCTGCTCTGTTGGCGATGCGATTAATTGTTGTTGTTTCTCATATTGATTAAATTGTTGTTGCATTTGATTGACTGCAATGGGTGTGCACAGTGTGTGTGTGTGTGTGTGTGCGTGTGTATTTTTTCGTGTGTTTATTTTGTGTGCAATTTAATAGGCGCCAAAAGATTTAGATCGACAGTTCCATAGATGTGGCAGGTCTAAATTTGGGTCACTTGGCCAAAGTGGGAAGCAAAAGCAATGGATGTGGATTATCTTTAAATATATATAGTTCTATACCGATAAACATAATTATGCACTAAATATTTAATTAAGAGTTAAGGTCTTAATAAACAATATTTTGTTTTTATATATTTTTATTCCATATTTAACAATTTAATTCTTTTAGATTATTAGTCAATTTTCTACTTAAGATTTAGCCTGACTAAAATTACCAAATTGATCAATCTTGAATGTAAAATCAATTTATTCGGCATTACAGCTAATTTTTATTTAAATTATTATTAATTTCAGTGGTAAAATTAAAGTGTAATGAGTAATTAATGAGTAAGCATAAGGCAAATTTTTTATTGCGAGTATTCATTCAATTTACGTTATTTAATTTCTTGTTGTAACACATACAATTACAATGTAAAAGCCGCAAGAAAGTTTGGTAACAACAACAACAACTACAGCCAAACAGCTGTGCAACAGGTAAGATCTGTTACAAAACTGTTGTGGGGCGTGCGGCACGCCCACAACTGACTACCGAAACAAAACGCCAAACAAGCAAGTTGGAATAATTTAAAAATAAATAAACGCGACTAAAAGATACCTTAGAATTACTATATAAGCAGTTGAATCTTAAATAAGTTATATATTTATATATAATAGGGCTTTATCTTTGCCCACATTTATTTTTAAATCGATATACATATATCTATATATATTTCTATACTCACAACTCTATCTATCAAAATAATAAATTATTTTTCCGATTTATCAAACCCTTTCTACCCACTGTTTTTAGGCAACAGGTGGCAAAGCAAAAAGAAAAAATATAGACAAAAGCCTAAAAATTAGAGAAATTGTTAAAAAAAAGAAAAATCAACAATGAAAAGTTTTGTTGTGCCCGCATAACTTGCACTATCTAGAAAACAATAGCACTTAATGTTAGTATTTATTGTTGCTGTTGTTGTTTTTGTTTTTTTTTTCGTTGTTTTTTGATTAGCTGGTTGTTTTGGGGCAAACGGCAGTCAACACATGTTTTTACTTAAGTTTTTAATGTTTATTTATAGAGCTGCCGCTTGTTGCTACATTTGGGTCAAAATGTGACAACGCCGACAGAGACGACGACAAAGAGAGCCGCAAGAGAGCTGCTCAGAGATGATTATGTTGGCCCCAAAGGTGAACTAGTGAACTCCATAAAGAGACGTTGGTGGGACAGCGGGGGGGTCTGGCGACAAAAGCGTTTAGCACGCTTGTTGACTTTTTAGCACAACGGGTCACATTTGAAATCGGAAGCCGAATCGGAATCAGTATCGGAATTGGCATAAGAAAAGAAAAGGGCAGTCAGCAAGCCGCTTAGCAAACTGCCTATGTGATTTCTACGATTTCAACACCCCGCCCGCCCCGCAGCATAAAGCGGGTGCCACGAGTGACACCTGAGTCGTGCGCGTGGTGTGTGTGGTGTGTGTGGTGTGTGGGTGTGGGCTGTGACCATATGATTGACGGACAGGCAGCCAAAAATGCTGACTGCCTAATGGGGTCAAAGAAATTGCTTAACAATATGTTTTTTGTGATGTGATCGAAGAGTGGGAGACATTTGAAACGCTGACAGTCGGATAAAGTTGTCATAATTTGAGTGAGCTGCGGAGATCAATGACCCAATAAATCATACGATTATATTGTTTATCACATACATCGCAGCCCAAAATCAAGTGTCTTTGGTACCCATTCAGCTACTTGGTACAGTGCCTTCGAAAGACTTCAAGTGGAAGTGGAATATTTACTACTTAGATTTTAAAACAATTTTTGTTGTTTCTTAGTTTTTCCAATCTTCTGGCCAAATAGTCAAAATTGACGTAAGTTTCAGTCTTCATTTTATACGTAATTTAATAATGATTTTTATACAAATATTGAGAACATTAATTATTAATTTCTTTTAATCTATATCTAACATCAAAATTAGTAGCTGGTTTATTTTTGTTGACAAGAGATCATGTTCATAATGAATCAAGTATTTAATTTCTTGGTATCTCATATAGGTAGATGCCTCCAAAATCTCTGTTTTGCGACTTTCGCACAAATAATAATCTCATATAGACGATAAATGCAAATCTGTCAATTAATATTATAGTTTTGGCCTTGTATTTTTGGGGAATTAGTCGAACACTCCTGCTTCCCTAACAAGTTTGGCGGAATTCGGAACTAGTATATGATATAAATATTTAAATTCTGGTCGCTCGTCGCCTTTGCGCATTCACACTATAAATGTCGTTATTCATTGTTATTGTCGATTCTTGATTCGTATTCGAATTGTCAAATGGCGTCATCAAGATACAAAAGTTTCGAGTGAAAAAGGCGCCAACAATATGAATGCAAACATTCGCGATTGCTGTTATGATGTTTACACAATTTTTATTTATTTGTATCTTTTATTTATATGTCTTTTAGAACTATGTGAATGATTCACACGTTTTGTATGTGTTCTGACAAAAATATATTGCAAGTTTACAACTTTTTGAGCCGTTAATAAACATGGTTTGTAGTTGTTAGCTGACTAATCTTTTGTTTAATTGCCAATGTCTGTGCGCATGCAAATTGTATTTGTTTATAAATATTTCACAGCTCGATGATGATTCACACTCATTCCGCTCACGCAAGCTCATTAAAAATTTTGCCTGCAAAAAGTCGTTGAAATGCACTTTGCCTAAGCCTTGAGGGTTGATCTAGAGAAAAGCGAGAAAATCGATAAGTTTACTCAAATTGGCGAGTGTTTTGTCGGGTGACGTCAGACTTGGCTTTTAGTGGGTCAATGTTTTATTTGCTTTTTGTGGATTTAATTGAATTTCATGCGATTTATCGATGTGCCAGGCAAACAGACGACTAATAGAATAGAATAAATGGGTGACGAGGCGGCTAAAATTTGTGAGAAGCGCGGAGCAGGGCGCTGAGTGTGAAAACCGCATAGGAAGGCGCTTTTTATAGCGCGCAACAAATTTAAATGTTTTCGTTTAAAATAATAGATAAATTTTGCATATATGACAAACATTACAGTCGAAAACGATTTAAATATGATTGCCGCATCTGTTTAAGATCAATGATCATACGAAACAGACAACAGCATTTATCAACAAGAACACTTTCAATTTTCATTGGCAACGGCGAGTTTTCCCTCTCGATATTCTAGATTTTTGCGCAACGCAATTGCAGCTTTCAAATTAACTTCAATTTACACCCCGAATCATTTGCCCGGGGGCAGACGCATATCAATTAGCAGAGCGCAGCCTCCCCCCCCCGCCAGCCGCCAACTGTCCGATTGCCTGCAAGACTAAACAGGCGCTAAATTCTTGGACTCGACATGGGCATAAATTTTTATGTAAACGTTTCCTTTTTCTTTATTTTGTGTAAGTGTGTGTGCGTGTGTGTGTGTGTGTTTGGGGCAGCTGGGAACGATTTGCAGATGCCTCTAAGTAAAAGTTATTGCAACGCAAATGACAAACATGAACGTTCCACACTGCGTAAATAAACAACAATGCAGACAGCGACCAAGTCTGTGAAGTGCATGAGCAGGGGATGGGGCTGAGGTGGGGAACTGCTAGAGGTACCTGTGTCTGCAAGTCGTTTGTCTGATTTGTATACCCTGTACCCAGAAAATATGTTGTCTGTTGCATAAATTGGAACCAAACAGACCAAGCGCAAAAGGCAGTTTAAATTTAATAAACATTTAATTATGTTTCTCATTATATACATACATATATACATATATATATACACATGGTATTAAATGGAATATAAGATCTCTATACCAAACGGGTCAAAAACTGGCAATATTTTCAAGTTAGAAACAAAAATAAATGATTACACCTATTATTGTGACCAGCTGAAATATGAGTTTTTTATGAAAATATTTAATATTTATTTTATTTGAAAGCTTTTAAGGCCAATCTTTTTTTTATTTTAACATGATAAGAATAAGTTATGAAATTCGTATTGCCTTTTTTTTATTGATGGAAAAATATACGTAAAATAAGCTGTTGAACACAAAAAAAAATTCACACCTATTATTTTGTCCATGTGTGTATATATATAATATTATGGAAAAGTAGTTCATTTATCAATTTATACTTTATTTTGTTTAATTTTGTTTTTTTTTTAATGTAGGATATCTTCTAGTCGAGCACACCCCAGATACATGTAGCTGGATTAGCTGTTCTCAGCTTGCAGTTGCACTGTGTGTGCATTGATCATTAGTCGTGTCTTCAAGTTTTGCACATTAGTGTCGAGAACGTGGCTCAATTAGATCAGCGTTCACCGTTGAAAGTGGCAAGAGTGTGGCCGTTATGTAAATGATTTGATTTCCGCTGCGCAACAATATCAAATGCCCTTATCAGAGCCGTTAGATAGGAGCTTATCAAGAGCGGGTGTCGGGCGGGCGGGCAGGCAGGCATATGGAATGTGTCGGTGTGCAGAGACTTCCAACCAAATGCCTTTAGATATCTGTCTATAGATGAAAGCGACTTTGAACTATGAGATACCATATAGAGTCTTGCATCTGGCCGATGGGCCGTGTCTAGAATGCAGCCTTTAATTGGGCGGCGGGCGTCGGCCCAGGAAAGTAACACTGGTCTTTTCTACAAATAAACAGACAATCTTTGATCACAATCGGAAATTGAAAAAGAATTCTTGAAGTTTTTAATAGACAAGCGGGCACCCAAGGTAAAACTACATAAACATCATTTTTTTTTTTGTTACTTTTCCTTAGTTTTCTTGGCTTTTTATTTTATCGTCGCGCCCAGTCGGCTTTTATTAATATTTTTCGTGACGCCTTCTTTGTAATCAAATCTTGCCATTAAAATTGCAGTTTAAGCCCAGATGGGAAGATATAAGGGAAATTATCTAGTAGAATTTTCCACAAAATATCTATATATATACATATATTTACTCGCTTTGACAATTTGTCGTGAATGCATTGCATAACAATTTGAAGAGAGCTGCTTATCGGGTATATATATGGTATATATGCTCGAAGTCGAATCCAAGGTTATATATATATATACATGCCAGTACGTTTATGGCACATGCAAGCCTCGCTAAGCTCAACACTTCTTCGGGGGCATGCAATCTTATCAGGACTGTGGCATTATACAAGTCAAGCCGGTGCTATATACATATATACATATAAAATACCCTTTAATGTTTGTTCGAATAAACACAAAAGGAACAAATTAAAGCAAAAACATATTTAGCGATAACCGATAATATATTTTGTTCTTTTTAAAAGGCTAAAAGACAGATAAGATTATGTCGCACCCAGACGTGCCAAGGGTTAAAATTTTAAATAATTTTCATGTGAGTGGGGCATAGAAATCGTATATTAAAATCGAGGAGAAACTCATAAAGTGTCAGCCATAAATGGGATCATAAATTATGACAAAGATTACGATTAAAGTAAATAAATAAAACAAAGTAATACAAATAAAATAGTAAAATAATGGTGTGGAATACTAAAATAAAAAAAACAATTAAATACAATTTTAATGTTTTTTTTACATGCAGTTAGCAATGAGTTTTGAAAAGTTTAGCGTTGAGTCACGACTTGGATGATATGGAACTATAAATATTCCAATTGGAAAATAAAACTACAATTGTGGGAATTTTTGGCAAGCGATAAGACTGTCGAATGTGCTGATAATAAACAGCAGAAATGCTTGCAAAGTGTGCTAGAAAAAGAACTGCTGATCAGGACAAGCGACCCAAAGCGTTAGCCCAGCTACAGTTATTGGCAACAACTGTAAAATCAGGTGCGAAACTGATGAACCGCAAAGCTGGCGAGTTCAACGACAGTTCAAGGAAAAACGCAGTTGGACAAATTGATGCTACGCCATATATGCATAACGGCTGCCGAACAAACAGCAAAAACAACAACAACAACAATAAGAACAACAAAACAACACACAAAATGTAGGCCAAATAAATGAGAGGCGGCGCATAAACAAAAGTCAGCTCGAAAACTCAAAGTAAACTTATCTGCGCTTCGTAATATATACACATAGAAATGCACTCGGTACTCCATAATTAGATAGTTGTTGTTGTTGTTGTTATTGGAAATAGTGCAATCAATCAGTGCAAGTACATTAATAGATACTTCTTTCGACCCAACATGGGGCTGCCACACAGCGGAGAGCCATCCGCGCAGGACACTTGACTTAATGGATCGTAAAAACTTTTGGCGATTCGTAGAAAAACAAAAATGAAAAGTTATCTGTGGACAGCCGAAGATTTAATACACTTTGCAGACAAATAACAGATGTGATAAAATATTTTCTACATAAGAGCAAGTTCTAATAAAACTTTTATCGCTTATGTTTAGAATATAATGAATCGTGTACTTGAGTGTACAGTGGTCTGATCCGGCTAACAGCAATATTAATGGTTGCAGTGTATTTTGAAAGAAAATCCCTTTGAGAGCAGCTACACGTTTGGAGCCCATGCTCTGAACTTGAGGAAATATCCAAAAAGCCAAATCTTGTTTAGAAAAAGAAACTTGTTTTGTTTTTTTTTTTATTAATTTTTTTTTCTTCAGTTTTTCTGTTGTTTTTGTGGGTTTCAATGTGTTTGGTTGTGTTTGGGGTTTGCAAACTGACGCCATCAACCGGTTTGTGTGCCTGGCTTTTTTTGGCTATGGCATGGCATTTCTACACGTATTTGTTATGTGCGAACGCCAAAGTATCTTCAAGATACACAGCGTGACTCACAATCCTCGTATGCGTAGTGCAGCAGCAGCGGGGCAGGCTTTCCATTTCATTTTCGAGATACATTTTTGAAAAAACATATTTCAATAAAGCACATACATCTGCAGACAGATATACAAATATATATGTATATATATATATAAATATATATATACAGTGAGATATATGAACGTACAATTCTGTGCGCGAGTTGCGGCTATTTCGGGATCGCTTTTATATTAGTATTTGTGTGGGCTGTATGGACTGGCTTGCATCGGCAG
>SCDT01000743.1:0-48192 GCA_004143765.1 Drosophila melanica | reverse complement strand
CCAGTATCAATATATGTATACTACTACGATATTATATTCTATTCTCTTCTATATTTTATTCTAACTTACTAATTGTTTAAGCTTGTGAGCTCTCAAATAATATATTAAAAATTTAAGATATAATATACTAAATATATAATATAGTACAATTTCATATTTATATTTATATTTATAAGATAGGTATATATAATCTACATATAGGATCATTGGCATATCTCAAAAATCTGAATATATCTGATTATTCAGCAATGAATGCATACATGATTCAAAATATTTTTTCTATTGTTCATTTCAAATCTCAACACCTTTTTAAAAGTGTAAATCTGCTAAATGCTCTGAAATCACGTTAGTGTAAACAAAGTGCGACTTGGCCAAATAGAATTGTTTTTCGCAATTTGTTGCATGTTTTCGCTATTACACAGTTCCCAGCGTAGTACGCAGCTCATGATGTCATACTTGGGATAGAAGAGTGCAAACACAAACGGCAAGTAAAACAAAACGAATGAAATAAAACGCATGTCTGGTCATAAAATAAAATGCACTTTTTGCCATTTTACAGTTTTCAATTTCATTTAGTTTGGTTTTATTTTTTGTTTTTTCGCTTTTGGTTTTGTTTTGTTCGCCGCTTTGTCTGGCCAAAAACGAAAGTGAGTTATTTATTTGTTGGCTATATTTCAGTCCGTGTTTTTTAGCGGATTTGTCTTTCATCATTTTCCATTACAATGCGCAACATTTTGGCTTGCATTCATATTGATTTTTTGGCGCATTTCTGACCCTCAATGGGGTTTTCCTCAAAATCTATATATGTATATCTGATATGCATGAAGTGTATTTAGTTTGTTTTTGTTATTTTTCCGGGTTTGCTTTTGTAATTTCAGTTTTATAAATTCATTACAAATTGATTTGTGTTATGTTACGAACATGTTATAATTACATATGTGAGTGCGAGTACGTGTTATTATCGGTTGTGTAATTAAAACTTTATAGAGCCATTTTGGATGTTGAAGTGTGACTATTGATAAGTCGAAATAAGTGCCACTTATGTGACTTAAGTTTTGACTTTAATGTTCGCCTAGTTACATTGTCGCAAAGCTCTAAAAACTTGGTTATGCAATCATTTAAACGCTTTCGTTTAAAGGGATTTTCATTAGGGTATTATTAAGAGAAATTTGTAATTTGTTTAAATACATAATTCTATATAAACATAGTTGGGTTTTTTCATCCTTATTTTACAGATATAAACAAATTCAATTTGCAATGCCCTATTTAACTGTCCAGCAATGTTTTAGACCATTGTTGTCGCTGTCGGTTTAGTTCCTTGGGCCACGTTTAGTTAGTTACGTGTAGTTGAACGTATTTCATTTCATGCAGCGTGTGTCAACAACTTGTTGCATGCTGCCGGCATTGTCAACTTCAGTTGCTGCCACCAAATTGTGGTGCTCGGTCTCTGGGCATGGGTCGTTGCATTGCATGCCTCGCTGGGCTGTTTGTGTTTGTGGTTCGTTGCTTTGGCGATGATGATTATCATTATCGTCATCATCATCGTCATTCTCATTAGCATAGTGAGGCAAACAACGCGAGTTCTTGTTGTTATTGTTTCTGCTGTTGATTTAGTTTGTTATCAGCACGTCACGAAATAGTTTTCGCTTTTGCCACATTATGCGGCACTTTACGCAGCTTCGCTTCAACAGATAATGATTAATGGTAATGATAACGATAAAGAGCCATTCACTTAGCACATATATTTAAATGCAAATCGATTCATTTGAGATGCATCTGAATGTGATTACTCAGCAAATTAATGGGTAAATCTGACTGCAATTTGCACTGACTCATTGGCCCTTTGTATTGCCAATAATTACAATGTAAGCCAAATTGAAACAATTATACAATTCTTACCCACATTTGTTTTTTCTGATAAATGATAAGTTGCGTTTCTGTTTGGCAATTAGAGAATGATCAGAAATTAAAACAAGAACAGTGCAAGTCGCGTGATACCGACTGCGTTATACTCGTTCACGTTCTTAAATAAAAGATTCCATAGCGTCCATATTTCAGACCCCCATAACTTAGTCAAAAGTAAACCGATTTTCACGTTTGATGGCATTTTGGTCATGATTTGTCCTATATATTGATTCTACATTCAAAATATATTCATTTTCGAAAATAAAATTTTTTGGAATTTTTTGGTCAAAAAAGCATGTATTCCCCCCTTGTGAATTTTGAAAAAAAAAATTTTTCAAAATTTAGAATTGCGAATTTATAGTTTAAATCGATTTTATTTGTCACAATTAGCATAAAAAACAACATTGAAAGTGATTTTGGGGGGATCAAATTTTTGGTCAAAAATCATGCCAAAATCGACAAAAATTTTGACTTGTAAAGTTGTCAGATTCCATAACTCGCATATATCAAACCCCCATAACTTTATCAAAAGTGAACCGATTTTCACGTTTGATAGCATTTTGATCATGGTTTGTCCTATATATTGACTCCACACTCAAAATATATTCATTTTCGAAAATAAAATTTTTTTTGAATTTTTTNTGTGAATTTTGGAAAAAAAATTTTTTTCAAAATTTAGAATTGCGAATTTATAGTTTAAATCGATTTTATTTGTCACAATTAGCATAAAAAACAACATTTGAGGTGATTTTGGGGGGTCAAATTTTTGGTCAAAAATCATCCCAAAATCGACAAAAATTTTGACATGTAAAGTTCTCAGATTCCATAGCTCCCACATTTCAAACCACCATAAAATTGTCAAAAGTGAACCGATTTTCATGTTTGATGGCATTTTGGTCATGATTTGTCCTATATATTAACTCCACATTCAAAATATATTCATTTTCGAAAATACAACTTTTTTGAATTTTTTGGTCAAAGTTTCGAGTCTCTATCTTCAAAAGCGCCGGAAAAATTTGCGTTCATCCGGGCGGACAGACGGACATTGCACAAACCTAATATACTCTTTTCACTTCGTGAACGAGTATAAAAAGGGAAATTCAATTTAAAAGTCTTCCATCAAATTAGATTTGACTTGCATTATTTTTGTTATTGTGCTATCAAACTACAAATATTCTGTAATCCAATTTATTTTTTTTTTAGTCCAGTAATTAAATTTTTATTTAAATTTTTAAAATCTTGAGAATTGCTTATATGAAAGATCCATTTTTATCAAAATGGTTTATTTACAAATAAACATGTTGCAATGCTCAAGATCTGATCTCAAGTAAGCACATTAAACAGAAATTCATATTGAAATTATAATTAAAAATTCTAAATAATGATCACTTTGCTTTATATAGTTTCAACACTTCAGCTAACACTTAATTTCCCCAATTTCCCACACATTATAATTGGATCGTTTCGTTACGGTTGAGGCAACCAGGTGAAATTGACACAATGGCCAGGCCATAAATGTCAGTGGGTCAACGCAGTCTAACACCTTGATGGGGCATCCAGATGGCTCCATTGAGCACGCTCTCAACTAGAACTGATGGACAGAAGCTGCTGGTGGGCTTCTCGAGCGCTTAGGCTAATTGAAATGCCGATGGCAATCAAGTCAAGAGGCGCAACCAGTTTGCCAAACTTGTATGGGGCACAAGGCTGTTGCAATTGTTGCCACACAATGTGGCAGGAGAATTTTTGACTTACCGCTTGCGCAAGTTGTCCATGAACTTCTCCATGTTGACCTGGTCCAATAGGACAAAGTCCTGTACGCCTGCCTCCCGTTGCATCGCCATAATTGTGCGTTTTTGTTTTGCTCACGAAACGCGCACAGCAAAAGACACAGATATTAATATTGATAGAGAGAGGAAAAGGGAGAGAGAGAACCGCCGAAAAACGTAAGTCCACAAATAATTGCCGGCTGGGAGACGAATTCAGGTAACGAAGCAGCTGCCAAAGAGGATGATGACGATCACGTTGAAGACGAATATGCGCAAAACGAACACGAAGAAATATTCACTTAGCCTTCTTATATATTTTTTGTTTTTATTTTGTTTTTGTTTGTTTGCGGCTGCTTCTCGTTTCGAATTTTAAATATAATTTTTTGGTGCTTGCCTTTTGCGTTATTTTGCTTGCGATTTATGCTTTATGACTGTTTTCAGCTGACATTGCCAAAAATAAAGAAATAAATATGAAAACTGAAGAGTTCTTGAAATATTTATTTTAATAAATTCAATAAATATTTGTGCCAATTGGAATATGCATTTCACACACAAAAACAGAAGACACGCGCGGAAGACGCAACTCAAATCAAACCAAATCAAACAGAACTAAAAAACCGCGAGTTGCGCGTCGCCTTCGGAAAACATTTAATAAATGATTCGATTTGCCGATCGTAAGAACTTGTTCAGTCCGCGTGCCAGTGGCAGAGTCAACGCCAGAGCCAGTAAATAAAATTGTGCGCCTAGCCACAGTAACAGCCAGCTGGTTTATTATTTATCGTTTCAGAAACAGCCGCACCACCACACAGAGGCAACCAACCGTTCGGCTGCGCGTTCGAAGAGTAACTGTTCGGAATAACACGACTCTACACTACGCACAGATAAACACGACGCTCGGCTACGGCGCCTCGCAAGTGGTTGCACTGAGAGAAAACATGCACCAAGTGCCACAAAATCAATAGAAACTTGTTGTTGTAAAAAAATGTTCAGAACGATAATAGATATATTAAAGTGCAATGAAAACTTAATTGTTTAAAATCCAAATACTTTAAATATTTGTATATTTGTATATATTTACAAAATATCTAATTAAACATAAAAAGATGTTTGCTTAAGTTAGAAAAACAAATTTTGCATTCCTTAATAGTAATAAGTACTCAAATTATTTTTTTTTTGAACTTGCAAACTAATTACAATAACTGAAAATACAAGAATCCGAAATTCGTACAGTGTCTTATTTTGTTCAACAACAAAAGGTGCTTGTATTGGAAAAAAGGTGTGCGTCTAGGCTAACCAGTGGGTATGGAACGCGAGTGTTTGGCGTGTGGACGTAATTCCGAGTGAGTCACGAAAATTGTTTGTCATATGCCGTGTATATCCGATTTTACAAACTCTGTGCAAGTGGAATGTGACGTGTTGCTGCATATTAAATGAAATGCAAATTAAGATGATGACACCGAAACAATTAGGCTTAAAAAGTAGAACTTAATTACCATTTAAGTTATTATCTAATGTAAAAATGTATTGCATACTCTTAGGATCAAAACAAATATTTTATTTAATTGGATTCAGAACTGAAACTAATGTAATGTTAAAGTAATTTACATAAAATTTAATATTTACACCTTAATTAAATATTTTATTCAGCATATCTTATATAATTTAAGTTTTTTGTTTTTAAAAGACAATTTAAAAATGGTAGTTGGGATATATTAATAATTGCTGATTTCTAACTTTTATTGTGTACAAGCAAAAACACAAAATTTCAACAAAAAAACAATTAATTTTATTAAGCGTTTTTCACACTAGACAGTTTTTAAATTGTAAACTGAACGGTTTATTTATATTGTTTAAATTTTTTTTGGTTGTCAAGTCTTATCTCTACAGGTGCATTACACTCCTTACGCAATCTGATTCTGTTCTAAGAACTTGATCACTTTTAAATATTTTAATTTTTTTTTTTTGTGATATTAATTATGGAAACGTTGAAGCATATAATAACACAACGTTCTGTCTAAGCCCAACCCGTGTTCTTCTTGGATAGCACCACCTTCTGCATGTGCTCTTCAGCGGTGTGGACGGTGTGCAGACCACCAGCGTGACGTGGTACGCATTTGTTGACGGGCACTGTGCCGGCGAGGCCTTGGGTCCACGCATTGGTGGCGTGCGGAAATTCGTCCTTGCGGTAGTAGCCCATAATGCCCGACTTGCGAATCTGACCCATCTCGTAGGTGACCAGTGGACCAATGCTCGGCGAAGCTTTAGCCGAGGTCGGCCTGGGCAGCTTGGAGCGCTCCATGGTGCGCATAACGCAGGGCGTGTCGCAGGAGAGGCAGGCCAACTCCTGCATGACCTTGACCCGGCCGGCAGCAGCGGCGCATTCGTCGTTGGTCATTTCCATGTACTTGTGGAGGGCCTCGGCGATGAGCACCACACGCTTCTCAATGAGCTCACGGAACTCCTTGAGGCTCAGCTCGAGCGAATCAATGCCCAGGGTCATGCGGAGCCCGTCAATGATTTGGAGAACGTTCTTCTCGTTGACATTGATGATCTGACGCACCTCGCAGAACTGCTTCTCCAACCGTTCCTTGTACTCCTCCAGCTGCTCCAGCGACACCTTTGTGGCCAGCTGCGGAAAGTCCACCTTTTCGGCCAGCAACAGTTCCACATCCGCCTTGTCGATCTTGATCTCGTCCAAATGCGCCAGCGAATTCTTTAGTGTCTGTATCTGGATTGTGGCCGTGTTCAGCTTGATCATAATGCCCTGGTTCGCCTCCAGATTGCCCGCCGAGGCGAGCTTGATCTCGCGCATGGTCACTTGCATTTCCTGCATCAGTTCCATCAGATGCTTGGCGTCCTGCTTCATCAGCTCGGCGGCCAGTTCGTTGACCTTGTTGGTGAGCGCACAGACCTCCGATTTCAGATCCAGAACCTCGGTGAGCATCCGCTCGGGTCCATAGCAAACCAGCTGATCCAGTTCGACTTCCTCATCGGGCTTTGCCACTTCGGTCGGTGCACTGGACTCTTCCACTTCCATATCCTCCTCCTCGGCGCCCCCCTCCTCCTCAACGATGGCCTCACCGCCGCTTGACCAACTGATGGACACCTCGTCATCCGCCACGCGCATCAGGACGCGCAGCTGACGCGCAATGTGCCGCAGCAGCTTCATCCGATCGGGATTGGGTTTGCGGTCGAGCATCAAGTGGGTCACATTGTTCAGCTGCTCCATGGTCAGTTTCAATTGTCCGGTCAGCATGCCAGTAAAGTTCTGGAACTCCAAGTCCTTTTGCTCCTTCTGCAGCTCCACCTTTGAGATGCGCCTTTCCAGCTTGGCCAGCGAACCAATCATGGAGCCCGCACGCACCTGCGAGCTGTTTATCTTCGAGGTGCGCGAGGAGACGCGTGAGGCTTGAGGAGACGCACCTATTGGTGCCTCCATATCCAATATTGGCTCCGGCTCAGCCGGCTCTGGTGCGGGTGTCCGTGCCACTTCCGCTGCCGGTGTTGCCGGTGTTGCCGCTCCGGCCGGTTCCGCTTGTGGCTCCGGTTCGGGTGGCGCGGCCTCCGCAACTGCTTCCGGCGCTGCCTCCGCTGCCGGCGCTGCCTCTGCTGCCGGCGCTGCCTCCGCTGCCGGCGCGGCTTCTGTGGCTGCCGGCTCCTCTGTGGCAGGCGGCTCCTCTGGTGCCTGTTCGGTGGTGGGTGCATTTTCATTATCAGCGCCAGCAAACAGACGGTACTTGGAGGACTTTCCAACTGGATGACGATACAGCTATTAAGCTACAAGCGAAAGGGAGGGCGAGGGAGAAATCTCAAAACTGGGTCTACTTACTCAGGCTGCTTTGTAGCCGCATATTGGCCAATAGATAGTCATCCTGATCGACATCCTCATCGAGGCACTCGAGCTTCTGGGCAAAGTTCGAGAGCAGGACGTGGAGTGCATAGAAATTGACGTGGCCCGATTCCGGTGAGCCGATGGCCACATCTATTAGATCCTTGTACGTAAAGTTCATCATTATATAAACCTCAACGCAATTCTGTGTTTCCTATTGTTTCTTGAAATTTAGTAGCAGCTCGAAAGTCTACCAAATTAATTACTACACTAACTGATTGATATTTTTTCACTAACTGATTGTTTTTGTACCGAAATCTAAAATGGAATGTCAACCGATTCGATGCCATGACGTGAAAGCTGATAATCTATGAAGGATATATCCAGGCATGTTGCCATTAACCTGAAAAAAATAAATCAACGGATTTCAAAGAATCCAAAGATTTTGAGAATTGTGCTTACATTTAGCGGAAAACTTGGTGTTACTTTAAAATTGGATATGGGCCAAAAGATTTTTACTAAAAAAAAAAAATTAACACAGAATACTTTTTATCGCCTTTGTGACTTCGAATGTAACAACAAGCGATAGTTTTGCATAACTTACTTAAAAAAAAAAAGTTGGACTAAAAATTTATATATATTTTATTTTACAAAGGATTCTCAATTTTTGAGCTTACATATCTTTCTTTTCTTTTGTCAGTAAATTTTAAAAATGGAAATTCATCAACTGTAATTTTTAGCTACAGTTTACTGTATTATTTTTACGCATTTATGCGAACATAAGCAGCTGTTCTTTATTTCGGCCAAATTGCCTGTTGCATCAACAAAAGCGTTTAAAACGAAATACAATTTTTATTTGCAAATTTAATTTCACTAGCAAAAGTTGTCCGTCTGTTATTCTACAATGTTGGGTTTAAGCCCATTAAAGCCCAAAAAATAGCAAAAATAAAAACATAAATCCAGTTTTCTCTTTATGTATTTCCTAGTTTTTTTTGTTTGCTAAACTTTTTAAATTGCGTACGCAAAACAAAAAAAAAAAAAGAAAGCTTTCGCCAAAGCTTTTACAACTGCCAAGCATAAACAACTTGTTGCACCAAGGCGGCGGCACAAACCACCTGTTCGCAAACATAGTCAAAGAAGCAGGTTTAAATCAGCTTTAACCAAGAAATACCCTAGAAATATGTTTAAAATGATCACAAAGAAGTTTGAAAACAAACGCAGATGCAATTGGTGAAATCAGCTTAAGTAATAGCTAACATACAATTTAGCTCGGTTAGTGAGTGTTCACTGTACTATCAATTGAAGCACGCACACACATACACACACGCACACTGGCTGTGTTATCACAACAAAATTGTGCGTAAGTCGAAAGCTTGCGCGGAAGCTTTTACTACTGCCAAACACTTTGGCAAACTTAAACGTTAACAACTTTTATCATTTCGGCACAGACGCTTGTTGCATCAACGTGGGCGCCCGAGGTGGCAGCGGCAAACGTACCGTTAGTCGGTGATATTTAACGAAACACAAGCTGAAAAGTGAAATTGTTATCAAGAAAATATTTGGGGAAAAAAAACGAAAGAAAATGCGCGTGTGAAGTCAACTATGATAAGTGATATTTGCATAAATATATATATATATATATATATGTGTGTGTGTGTGTGTGGCATAATTGAAATGCATTAAATATTATAATAATATGCAAGAAATGCTAAACAGAACCACTGAAAAGTAAATAATTAGGCATCAATGCCAAAGTGGAAGTGAAAATGAAAGTGCTGAGAGGCTACAAGAATTTAGATAAATAAACAATAATTCTCTTAAATCTATAAATATTTGAATTATTGTGAAAACGTTTAAAAAGCACACAATTTTTTGTGCAAAGTGTTTAATATTTGTGTTTGCGAGCACAACAGTTAAATGGACAAGTGTTGTGAAACGACAACAAATACAAATACGCCAAGTTTGAGCTCAGCGAATGGCCAATTCTGTTAACTTGGCAAAGCAAAGTTAGTAAACAAAAAAAAAAAAAAAAAAAAACAAACTATTAAAAGAGCACATTAACACAGACCTCTTGAGGACATTTTTGGATATCTTTGATGTGGTAAGCGAAATTCTAATGGGATTATTTTAGTGATAATTAATTGAGAATTCAACCACTGTAATTCCTTTTTACTGCCATTAAATCCACACTAGTATATATTTTGATGTATTTATTTATTATTCAAGTGTAAACTTGAGTGCACAGTTTTTTTTTTTTGTTTTTGGGTTTGAATTGGTAAATGAAATCATGGTCGGCAGCAGACATATGGTTTTGATTAGATAGCAACAGCAAAGTACAAAAATAATAAGTACAAAAGATGAAAAATTGGTTTGCTGCGACACGACGAACTTTAATGATATGTTGCCTTAGTCTTAAAGAAAATTCAGTTTATTGCTTAAATTTAAGGAAAATTAAATATATTTTTAAAAATTAGTATTAAAAATAAAAATAAAAAACTATATATATAAAAATTTGTACTAGACATCAGAAATGATTTCTATAACTAACCTGGCTTCAATCTGCTCCAATAGAATAATTAATGCACACTACATTTCTATGTCGTTGGGTCACCAATCTTTGAATTATGATTTAAATTGCTTCGACTGCTCAATAAATTTTTTGTTGACTCTGAATTCAAGTCAATCGATCATGAGGGGGAGGGGCATTGGTTAGTGTTCAGGTACAATTGTTTGCTTGAGTGGACTGTGTCGGTGCGACGGGTCTTGAGTACACGACCCCCGTCCAAACAGACGCCACTGTCTTTAAGCATAGCCCCCCTTTGTGTATGTTCAGTGGCGTCTTTAAAACGTTTTTATGGCATATTTTCGACTACTGCGCGCCTTTTTCATTTCTTTACGTGTTTTATTAGATTTTATTAGATTGTGCGCCGCTGTGGGTTTTTTTTTTTATTTAGTTCTTTTTGAGGACAAATTAAGCAGCGGCCACTTCAAGTGATAAGCAAATCGACGCCATTTTAAGTGAGTGTGTGTGTGTGTGTCTGTGTATGTGTGTATGCTTGTGTGTGTCTGTGTATTCGATTAATTATCAAATTGGCAGCTACCTTAAATACAACACATGGACGAAGTTTCGCTCTCTGTGTTGTTGCTGCTTCTATTACGACTGCTTAAAAACATATTATTTATTATTATTGAACGCCAGCCTAGTCGCAATAACACAGCTATATATACGTACGCACACAAACTTACATATATGTATTTTATATATATATACCATATAAGAAGGCACATTTAATCTAAATAAACACGCGGTACAATCGGTGAAGTAATGATTGAATCACTCTTTGGTTAAATTTCCAATTTACAAAATTCTGGCTGCACATTCGCATCAACTGGGAGGGATCTGTCTGGTCTTTAGATAGAGGAAATCCCGCTGAGTTAGCCAAAATTAAAGACTTGTCTTCTTTTTTATTCTATTATGCGCGTCAAACTTAAGTTAATAAATTCACGCCCACATTTATGTAAACACAAATGTGTGTTCCAATGCAATATAAACAAAGCATTGAATAAAATAAAAAATGGGTAAAAAATAAAAAAAAAGTAATAGAAATAAACCATAAAACAATTCGAAATGTATACAATTCAGATTTTCTATGAATGAACATATTGCGTGCTGTTTTTTCTGTTTTGCTTTTACTCACTCGAAAGCATAAATTTCTCAATTTTTATTTGTGTCACATTTTTCCTGTGTCACATCCTTAAATTTAGCTGGAAAAACGCATTTTCTGTTTAATATATTATAATATGAATTATTAAAAATAAAAACATTTTATTTTAAATCGTGTTTATATTCTTAGAAGGGACGAAGAACAAATTTATTTAAATTTAATTCAGTTTTCGTTATGCAGTAAAATAACTTACTTTTATTTAAAAAACAATCCACAAATTTCTCGCATATTGTTTTTATGCTAAAGTATTGATTCGAATGGAATTGCATTAAAATTGTTTACATTAATTAATTTACATACAAACATGCATTTTGTGACAAACTTTTGCCACCCCTTACAATCAATGGCCATAATTACTTTTATTAAGTATACGAAATGTATGCCAAAAATAATGCAAAAAATTCAATCTATTTGAATTTTTGAATAATGAATTATATGAATGTAATGAATTATGATATTCTTATATATAGATGTGTATTTGTGAAAACAAAACTAGCAAAAGCAGCAATGGAATTATGACGAATTATGATATTCTTATATATATGTGTGTGCATTTGTGAAACCAAAATCAGCAAAAAGTCGTGCTCTGTTTTATATTTGTTTTTACTTGCTTTCCATTGCTTGTCTATTGCATTTGTTTATATTTGCTTTGCGAGCTGTTGCACTTTCCAGCGATGCGCTTATTAAAGCATTTTCCCGCGTCGAATGTTTAAAGTTCGATAGTCCAAAGCAAGCGACACAATGCCAATTTATTGTCTTATTTATTAATGCTTGTTTGGCACAAGAATTATCGCGCGCCGCAGCGTTTCTGTGTATTCAACAGGTAAATACACAGTCGCGTGACAGAGCCGACAGAGCCAAAATTGTGACAGCCAGGCCAATGGCTGGTCGATGGTTCGATATGGCCAAATGGGAAAGACGTAAATGGGTTTCTGCGTGGCCGAAATGAAACCAATTGAAAGCATAGAACGGCACACATTTGTGCACATCTGTAGCGCCCACATTTGTATTTTGATGTTGTTTATTTCTAGTTTACCCAATGAAAAAAACAACAACAACACACAATAAAAAGCAACAAATTTGTTCAAGTTGGCATAAAATAGAATACAAATTGAACTTATCAACGCATCGAATGCGTCCACGATAACGATTAGACTCGAAAACAAAAAAAAAATAATATACAAAAAATAGAAAAACAAAAAATTATATCAAACTTATCGCTTAACAAAATTCTATAAATATCATAAAATTGGTGGCATTGAACTAGCATTGAATTGATAACTATTTAAAGTCGATTCACTTTGTCTCCGTTTGAAGTTAAGAACAAATATAAAACACTTTTACGTCAGGTCTAATTTTTTACATCGTTTAAATAATTTAATTACCGATTAAGATAATATCACTTCAAGATTTAAGTCCTGATTTAAATTTTTATGGTAATTTTTGAAATTTAAATTTAAAAAGATTGAAGACGTTATTTCATATCATGCAAAGCCCCTGCCAGTAAAATAGGACGGAAGTCGGAAGTGGAATTTTTTATGAATTTGACTTCTTAACTATGCCCAAAAGAAATGTTACTTTGCTTGTCTATTTCGCAGTTAATAATAAATAATAAGAGAATGCGCCATTAGCATATACTTTCCTATTAATAATTTAACGAAATTACATATCATTTTTGTCTGAAGTTTAAGTTTTTCTTCTTAAGAGGGTATCACGTAGTCGGGCACTATTATCAAATAAGTTGAAACAAAGATATTTTTTTGCTTTTTCTGCCGGAAGAAAACTGTTTACATTTGAAAAAGAATTGTATTTAAACATTGAAAAAGACTTTTTCTATACGAGTTTCTTTTTCACTGAAATACATTAAAGATATCATTCATAAATTTACGTAGGTCAAGAAACTTGAAAGAATACAAATTTACACCAAAAACCTTAATAATACAAAACTCGTAAGATAGTTGTCGGTTTCGGGTACTGTTTGGGAGATAGCCAAGTTACGTAGATCCCATTAGCTAAAGATTTATGCATCTATAAAGATTAGCAAACTGTGAAAGCTGCGGAAGCTTCAGGCGCCTCAACTCCCACTCTTATCGACTGCGACCACAAGCTAAGCACATGTCATTTTTTTTTTTTTTAGTTAATTTTCTTATATAAATAAAGATTTAGATACGTCTTGGGTTATCTGAATTTGCGCTTCAGGTATAAATGGGACCGTCGATGCTTATTTCACAAGTTATTTTCACAAATTCTCGAGAGAGTTCCTCCCGAGAAGCAGGCGCGATTTTGGCTCGTTTAATTGGTGCAAACAGCTCAAGTGAATAGCATGGAAAAATCACAACAAAAATATAAATTTCCGAGTAAAAGTTTTAAAGGACATTTAAATTGAGGCCAAGAACTGTTTTAAGTTTGCAACGAAATCTGTGATATCGAAATCAAAGAACAAACAGCAAAAGAATCAAATACACATTAGGCAAATCATATTTATATTAGAACATTTTTAAAAAACCAAACAAAATGTTTTTCAACGCGTTTAAATCGGGCATATTTCAAAAGGACTTTCGTCGGCAGCTGCTGGTTACATTGAGTGGTATGATTTGGAGATTTTTGAAATAATGGACGGTATTTAAGAGAATCTATATTCTTATAATATAAAAGTTGAAATGCGGTTTTGAAGTCGAGCTACGTACTTTATCACTATTGGATCAAACACTTAATTAACCCTTAAAAACATAATTGTGTGGGTGTAAAATAGTCGAATTAATTTTTCTAAACGAAAATACGAGATACGAGATACGCGAATATTTTATAGTCACGTACAAAGTACAAAATGCTAAAGTTGTCAAGGTCGAGTCAAGGTCAATATATTTGTTCAAAGTAAAGTAAACTTTACAAAATTCCTTCATTCAAGTATTTGAATTATTAACCAGCATATTAGTCCAACTTCTAAACTTCGCTAAGGTCACCTTTAAAAAAAAAAATTGAATGTGATTAGCAATAGCTCAAGTTATAGTTAGTAGTACTTGAAATCACTAATTACTAGTTAATGACTGTCTGGTATAAAGGAGATATATGGATGATGTCAAATTCAAGACTGCCTCAATGGCAGTATTAACTTTTGTGACTAAATGGGAAAATCGAAACTAAAGCTGAAAACTGGTTTTATACAAATCTGTATCTGTAGCTGTCGTTATTACTCTCTGCCATGGCATCGGTCTGGGCTGGCTCTCGCCCATGCTGCCCAGGCTGCAGTCGGCTTTGGAGTCGCCGCTGAGCTTTTTCATTGATGTGAACGAGGCCTCCTGGCTGGGGGCTGTGATCAGTCTGGGCGGAGTTACCGGCAATTTCTTATTCTCCTTCATCGTGAATCGGTTCGGACGCAAAGTGGCGCTCTACGGCCTCGCAGTGCCCAACACGGTTGGTTTTCACACCAGACAGCATCATAGCAATCCATAATCCATTGCCGGCCTGTTCTTTCCGCAGTGTATTTGGTTTCTGTTCTATTTCGCCCAATCCATTGAGTGGTTGTATGTGGCCAGAGTTTGTGCCGGAATAACGGGCGGCGGCATGTTTCTGGTGCTGCCCATTTTCATTGGCGAAATAGCACACAAAAGGTGAGTGATTGAACACCAAAAATTATCCTTGCGATACCCTGTACCGACAATAAGCTTACTGAGTGCAGGGTATCTGCTAGTCGGTTTCACATGTTAATGCGTGCATTTACAGCATACGCGGCCGACTCTGCTCTTTTTTCAACCTGGCCATCAATGTGGGCATATTTGTGGGCTTTATAATATCATCGCATGTGCCGTACTTTGTGATACCCTGTGTGGTTGTCTTCTTGCCGCTGTTGTATGTGCTGCTGGCCACACGATTCCCGGAAACACCGCAACAGCTGCTGCGCTGGGGACAAGAGGAGGCGGCGGAGCGTTCACTGAAATTTTATTGCAACTGCGATGGTCCCGCGCCCAGCAAAGAATCGGAGCGTGCCTTTCACAAACAGTTCGAGGAAATGCGCCAGGCCATACAGCTGCAATCGAAAAACGAAAGCAACGACGGCCTGACCATGGCGGACTTCTGTAAGTCCCATCCCCATCCCAATGCTGTTCAATGGAATCTGAATTGTATTTGTTTTTGAGCAGGCAACAAGCGCGCTTTGAAGGCCATCTGCACGGGAATCATGCTGATGATTGGCAACACCTTTACGGGCACCTTTGCCTTTATTAACTACATGTCGAACATATTTGAGCGGGTGCACACCCAACTGGAGCCGAACACGAACACAATTATCATTGGCGCCGTGCAAGTGGTGGGCACAATAACATCCATCTATCTGGTGGATCGCTATGGACGCAAAATACTCCTCGTCTTTTCGTGTATGGGCACCGCACTGGGCACCACTGCATTTGGCGTTTATGCCTTCTATGTGGACGAAACCGAGGCGGATATGAGCGCATATTCGGCTTGGCTGCCCGTTCTACTGATGGCCTTCATTATCTTCGTGGCCAATGTGGGCATCATATCGGTCACATTGGTGGTGCTGGTGGAGGTGCTGCCACAGAAGATCCGTGCGGTGGCCAGCAGCGCCTGCCTTGCCTGCCTCAGCTTCTTTGCGTTCACCTGCCTCAAAATCTTTCCGCTGATGATGGAGTACCTCGGATTGGCCGCCACCATGTGGGGCTGTGCAGCGGTCAGCTCCATATGCGTCTTCTATGTGGTTGTCTGTGTGGAGGAGACAAAAGGCACAAATATCTATGATTAATTTGAGCTTTTTAAATGTAACGATAAAAATAAAAACAAAAACCTTTCAAAAAAATAAAAATTTATTTCAAACTAGTGGCGAAAGTCACACAGATTTTTTACGCTAGTGACAAAAGCAATACGAATATTGAAAAGAGACAACCTGTATTTTTATTGCCACACTTTTTATGAAAAACAAAAAAAATGAATCACGCTAGTGACGAAATTAATAAGTATGATAATAATAATAATAATAATTAGACACCAGCTACTAGCAAGGAAAATATCATGTTTACCAGTATATAAAACAGTTTTCATTTATGACAATGCGTATATCGTGGTACTGTGCATNTTGGCACGCGGTTCGCCGATGGGCGTTAAACCAAAACAAACGAACGGCAAGCTGGCTATAAAAACGTTGTGACATGGCCTAATTTATGACCTGGCTACCGCTGTTGTCTCCGTCCCCGGCCCCGCCCTCAGCTTCCTAGTCGCTTGTGCTAATGTCGTATCAACAATTAGCTTTGTTAGCATTATTATATATAAATACGCGCATTAATCCCGCCCGACTCAAGCGGCGTTCCTGCGTTCAGCAAGTGCCGAGCGTTGACAGTGGGACAGAAGCGTGTGTCTACAGCGGCGCCAAACACAACTACACCCACAAACACACACACACACACATACAAAAAAACGCACACACATGTGCTGTGGAAGAAACACTTAGCGTTCAGCTTTGAACTGCGCATTGTAAATGGCGTCGTGTTTAACTTAAATGTCAAACAAAAGTGCAAACAATGGCGATAAAAAGAAAATATATATGTACATATATATGTATATGAAAATGCGAAAGTGGGGCTTTGATGAAATTGCATAATGCAAATTCAATGGGCATATTTTATATTTATTGTTGTCGCAATGACCGGAGGAATTATCGCTATCGAAGCCAGAACATATTTTATTCTTTAGAGCTCTTAAACTAATGCTGAATCATTGTGATTACGATTGCCGATAACCATACTACGTGTTTACCGTTATGACTGTACGGACTTTAACAGATGGCAACAAATCTTTTGTGGCAAACGAAGTGCTTCAAATGAATTCTGCGTTATCAATAGCCAATGATTTTATATTATATATTTTATTATATATACAAGAAGAAAATAAATATATATATTATAGATCAAAAATATGAGGAAATAAAGCTATGACTTTATAAATTTAAATTTTTATTAAATTTTAATGCATCCAGATGATATACGGCAAGCTATTCCATTTTTAAACTGTCTTTCGATGAATATTCAAAAATTGTTCTAATTAAAAGAAAATGGGTTCAATTAAATATCGTTCAAACATTGCAACTAAAATTTTTTCCTAGTTGAGCACGTTTGACTAACAAGTTTTTAAGACTGTTAAAATGAAAGGACATAAAATTCCTTTACTGTGACATTTTTGCGAATTCCGAATCAAACAAAGAACACTAAATAAAAAAAACTTTTTTTGTGCAATGAAAAGTTTTTCTAGCAAATTAAATTAAATTAAAATTGTATACTTATGTTTTTACTATTCTTAATATATTATTTGTAGGTTTGTTGGCAACTCTTGCTTAAGACATAATTTATTTAAATAACAATCATACGCCATGTGGTCCCCTGGCAACTCCATTGCTACTCACGCAAAAGCTGTGCACTTGATTCGCTTAAGTGAATTGGCTAACGGCATTGCGCCGTTTGTCTATTACACACACACATACACACACACACAGTCGCATACACACTACAAAGACAGCCAGACAAAAGCGCTATCGAGTGCATTGATTGTTGTTTTTGTTCTGGCTGCCGTTGTTTTCGGTTTTTGTTTGTGTGACAAACAATAAAAGCTAAGTGCAAAATAAGTTTATTGTTTTTGCCAGAATGTTATGCAGCTGATTGTCTTCCCAACAGAAAACCTAAACTCAAAAATTTGAAGAAAATATTTATATTAAATTAAATAAAGAATACCAAAATTCAGATAAACCCGGTTAAAAGCCACACTATCTACTATTTGTATTGCATATTGTTGCATAGTATGTAAAAAGAGTATTGCGCAGTTGGCTATGCACGACTGCAATGTCGTATTTAGTTTCTGCGTAGACTTTCCACTTTGTTTAATTTAAACCAAAGTAGCATGGGAACTGCCAAAACAAAGCTATGACCTCGAAGGTCGCGCATTTTATGAAATGCAGCTAATTAATTTTTACTGTTTGTTTTGTTGGTCCAGTAACACACACACACACATACATACATATCTGTTACATCCCTTTTCCACTGGTATCAAATTGCACCTATTTTGTGCGCACTCACAAAATATTCCGTAGGTGCGGCTTATGTTTTTTACCATAAAATAACGGTATTTCACTGGCTATACAAATTGAAAAGTATGTAGCCGACTGTCAAATACCCTGTTAGATATACAGCTGTATATTAGAAACAACACAAGATGAGAAATTATGACAGAAATATAGAAAAGCATTTAATTTGCAATATTTTAGATTTATTTATTCATTCAGCATAATTAATTTACCAACTCCATTATACGATTATTAAATAATTAATTCAACTGTTTTTTATTTACAGTAAACGTCGCTTTCACATTTTTAACTATGAGCACATAAATTGTCAAGGATGCGGTGGGTAAGGCACTTAAATATCCTCTTTTTATACGCCGTGTATGTCTTCTTGCCGGGCAAAGAGGCCAAAATGGTGGCCAAGAGAAATCCAAATGACCTCTTCTCAACGCCAGTGCTGCCAGCCCTATTGACAACTATTTCCGACATTCAACTCAAAGGCACAACTTTGGAAACTGTTGCACGCAACAGCAACAGCAACTCTGATTCCACCAGCACTGAAAGTGGGAATAAAACAGAGTTAGGCTCTACAGTGGACCTAAAGATGAACAACCTTAATGTAAGATTTCAAAATATATTTTTTAGAAATAACCTGTTTGATTCCTTGTTCTATGAGGCTATTCTTCTGAGTTTTACACACAAACTTTGTTTACTTTCGAAGCCAAAGCTTAAATTCAATTTATGTAAATTGTATTAAAGAACTGTGGGGGCCAAAGGCTAGGGAATGGGTTCCGAGAATGTAAAATATGATAAGGATAAAGCAAACACCTTTTATTTACGCCAGCAGCTTGCTAAGAATACTTTTTATACTCGTTGACAAAAAGAAAAGAGCATATTGGGCTTGTGCTTAGAGTAATATATACCTGCATCGGTTAAAGTGATCATTTGTCAATTCAATATAATCTATTTAACTCTCTCAGTTTTAAAGTTTTAAATCCATATCTTTTTTAGTTTTAAAGTTTTTAGTTTTAAGACTGTTTTCGACTGTTTTAAGCGCACGAGTATTGCACAGTCGGCTACACCCGACTGCAACGTTTCAACCTTTTTTTTATTTTATTTCTCTGGTTTTTTCTGCCGCACCTAACAGATGAAACCAGCGAAACGGGAAATCACAGAGATGACCGCAAATGTAACACTGTATATGCAGAAAATACCCAGACTGCAGGTGCGTTGGCAGGACAACCTGCCGAAGGGTGAGTGAGATTTGCAACAATCGCAAAGCCAGCAGAGCGTATTCAATCGCTCGTATTTCTAGGCACCAAGTACAATATTCTGGTGAGCGCTGTAAATAGTACGCGTTGCCCCGACGCGCCCTGCAGTGAGTATTCCATTAAGCAGAAGCCAACGGGCTACATTTACCTGCCGCACAGCCCCAATCCGAATGTCGAATCGTACGACTGCAACTACATGTTCGGCTGTCAGTACAACGTTACTGTGGAAACATCGAATCTGCTCGTGCGTCGCTCCATGCGAGTTTTCATACCACGTAGGTGGCCTCTTCTAATGTGGCGCCACAATTCTCATTAGTTTTGGATCAATTGCAGATTGCGTTGACGGTAAGTGCTCTTGCCAGGTGTCGCCGCTGCCACCCAAAGCCTTGGCCGTGGCCAAAATGCAATCCAACGACACCATCAGCATTAACTTCACAATCCTAGCAAGCGAGCTGCTACGCAAGGAGCACGGAAATCATCTGCACGAGGCTCTCCAGTCCTACAAAATGCAATTAAAGTGAGTTTCCCCGAAATTCATAATTGCAATGCAAAGTTAAACTGAATTTCCAGAATGGTATTATGGTATGGTATTATATTATGGTATTATAATCTATATAAATAAAATATGGTTAACATCAAGTTTTACAAGTAAGAGCTCTCTAGATTATTTTTCGCAAATGATTTTTTTTATAATCTGTAAATTATGAAAAAACTTCATCAAACGTAAAAATCTGTTTACTTTGACAGTTTTGGGAGTTTGAAACATAGCAAATAGGGATCTAAGAATTATACATGTAAATTTTTTCTGTCAATTTTGGCATGTTTTTGACAATTAATTTTACCCCTACAGAATCAGTTCAAAAGTAGTTATTATGCTTATTTTGACAAATACAATCGATTAAAAAATTTATATATTCGCCATTCTAAATTTTCAAAAATAAAAAATTTTATTTAAAATTAGCATGGGGAAGGGATTTTTTAAGCAAAAAATCCAACTAAAATTTATTTTTCAATATTGCAAATATTTTTAATGCAGAATTAATCATATGGCATGATTTTTGACCAAAAATTTGACCACCTCAGAACCACTTCCAATATTGTTTTTTTTATGCTAATTTTCACAAATACTATCGATTAAAAATAAAAATTCGCAATTCTGAATTTGAAAAAAAAAATGTTGCAAAAATGGGTAAGAGTACAGAATTTTATTTTAGCAAAAAATAAAACAAAAGTTTTTTTCAATATTACTAGTATTTTTTTTGTTGAATCAATTTATGGGAGAAATCATGACAAAAATGGTAAAAATCGTGAAAAACGAAAGCTAGAGATTCAAGAGTTTGGCATTTTTTACAAATAAAAAACACAAATTTAAAATTAAAAAAAAAAACATAATTATTGCCCATAGAATCAATGAGGAGAGCAATCCCTCGCTGCCTTGGGGCGGTGTTTTAAGGAATCTGTTCAATCGGGTATACAATATCACCGAGTTACCCTTTCGGGCCACAGCCAATGGCTTCGAGGGCAACATGGTGGTTAATATTGGTAAACAGCTCAAGGAGAAGACCTCCCTCAATCTGCAGGCGATGATTATAGACCCCGCCGGGTGTGAGGGGCAGCGCAGCGTTAGCAAAGTTCCGGGTAAGTAAATTTAATAAAGTAAATATGAAACGCTCATCCAAGTTCAAGTTTAACGTGTGGTTCCCCAACAGTGCCCGCCAGTTTCCTGATAAAAGACCACAATGCTCATTTGGTGCGTATTTAAGCACCAGTTCCCACCGAACAGGGCGTACCTAATCATAATAAATTCCTAATTATAGAGTAATACCCTCATTGTTATGACCACAATGCTTATAGCCATCATTCTCGGTGGCCTGTTAACCATGCTGCTGCGTCGTCGTCGGGCCAACGCCAAGGAGCAGATTCACAAGAATCAAATTTACATGGAATCCCTGGCGGCAGCGCCGCTCGAGTGAGTTTATCCAACCGATTCAAACAACTGACTAAGCTGAAATTGTTTTTTTTTTTTAATTTTCACAGAATGGAGGATAATATCAATTATGTGGACAAGTATGTCGAGGTAAGCCAAAAAATGTATAACCATAAATTTATTTTAGCGAAAATGTGCAATTGGAAATTTAAGCAACAGAATAATCATTTTATAAAATAATTAGAACGAATCCATTTCAGATAGCATTTTACACAGTAATCAATAATAAAAAAAGTTTTCCTGCAATTTTTTGATCTCTTTTAAATATCCTAAATTAACTTTTACATATCTTTGATAATAGATCAAAATATTAATATTACTTCTTTTAACAATTCATAAACTTTACGTTTGTTTCTTATTTATTTTTAATTGAAATTTAAACTTTAACGACCTTGAACTATAATTTTGAACTCTAATTTAATCACACCACCCGACCATTATCATTTCCACAGCAGTCGCAAGCTCTGGGCCTGGCGGACATATTCGAGGTGCCGCATTCGGCGATTCAGATTGGACAAATGCTGGGGGAGGGCGCCTTTGGATATGTCCACGAGGCAACTGCCAGCAATTTGCGACGCATGCGCGGCTCAACTCTGGTTGCCGTCAAGCAGCTGAAGGGTGAGTTAATTAATTATCTTTGATTCGGCGAAATTATACATATTAAATGCATAATTTGCACGGCAAATAGCTAATCCGTCCGCTGATGAGGTTGCCGAGTTTCTGTCTGAAATTGAAATGCTGAAGGGCGTTGGCACCCACCACAATGTGGTTTGCTTTCTGGGCTGTTGTACAATTCGCGCGCCCTATTTGATGATTATGGAGTATGTGGGACGCGGTAATCTGGTGGGTACATTGAATAATCGCAATTATACAGCTCAATCAACTATTATGTGGCGGTTTAGCTGAACTATTTGCGTATTGTGCGTCAGGAGTTGAGGCAGCCAAAGAAACGTAATGCCAATAATGGAACGGGCAACTCGGGAATTGGTTCGTTGGCATTGGCAACGCCCAAGCCGCAAACTGTCAACTACATTGAATTGAAGGCATCCAGCCAGACCGTCGAGCCAGAAGACTTGTCAGCGACCTCGTCCCTGCACACATCCAATGGCAGGCTTCCTAAGCCGTCTTTTGCAGAAAGTAAGCAAACATACAAATATGAAAAGGGAATACCAAAATGAGAACTCATTTAATACTTATCGAACTTCAGCCACATATAGCACTGTGGAAGATGAGGAACAGTTCGAGTACATACTCGACAACAAGGAGCTGCATAACTTTGCTCTGCAAATTGCAAATGGCATGCGATTCCTGGAGGAGCAGGAGATTACACATCGGTAAGTTAAAATTAAGCTTAAAACTTAAGTGTTATTTTAAATTCAGCAGCATTTACAGTGAAGTTCCAATAAGTTGAACAAATCTGCATTCAAAATGCAGGCGGGTGTGTGTGTGTGTGAGACCTGAGGTTTGATGTGAACCTTCAGGATATGTTGTCTAAATAATTGCTACTTCAATTACTTTATCTAGAATATATAACCTGCACAATTTTGGCTTTAAAGTTTAAGGTTTTAACTTACAAAAAAAATAATTTTTATAATTCATCTGACTATATATAAATTAATGATTGATAAATGTTTATTTGTTTCGATTTAAAATGGATGTTTTTCAAACACATTCAAATATCGCAAAATGGAAAAATATTCCCATAAAATTAAATATGCTCTCTCAGACTCTAAAATCCAAATTGATTCTACTCCACAGCGACTTGGCAGCCCGCAATGTGCTCATCGACAACAACAAGACACTGAAAATATCAGACTTTGGTCTGTCCAGATATGGCATCTACACCAATACGAAAACACGCAAAGTGGGTCAATCGAATAAAATAATGTGACGCCTTCTATTTAACCAATCACCAATTCTGTTTTAATGCAGTTACCCTTGCGCTGGCTCTCGATTGAGGCCATACGGGACAATGTGTACTCGAGCAAGAGCGACGTGTGGGCGTACGGTGTGGTGCTTTGGGAGATTGGCACGCTGGGCGCCTCGCCATATCCCACCATTAGCAACAGCGAGCTGATACCATTTTTATTGGCGGGCAAACGGCTGGAGCGACCCGAGATTTGTACGCCACAGGTATACACTATAATGCTGCAGTGTTGGCTCGAGGAGCCCGAGGAGCGGCCCACGTTTGATGCCCTTTACAAGGTTTTAAGCCCGAAGACCACCTATGTGGACATAAACAGTCTGAGTGATGATTACGTATTTCCACCGATAAAAGAGTAAAGAGTAAAGTTTAAGTGCAATAAACTTAAGTGTAATTGCTATTTTAGAAATATCTAGATGTACATTTAATACAACGTTCTGTGCTTTTATAAAGCATGCTCGAGGCAGCTTAAAAATAAGCGCTTTTTAAACTAGTCGCAATCTAAATGTTAATTAATTCTGATGTATACGAATAGAAATATTGATGTGCTGTGAGCTAAAACAAACACAAAATTATAATTTTAAACAATTGTTGAAATACCCTGTTAAAGTTAAATGGCAGAGTAGGTCGTAGCATTCCACCGTGCAATATTTGTATAGCTTGATATGACAACCACGACATTATTCTATGTGATAAGTCTAAGTAGAAATAAAGAAACGTATGAAAAGTAAAGTACAAGTACAACGTACAGGGTATCAATTGGGTGCCACTCTGTCGATATATTGTAAGCACAAGTAGCGATTAAATAATTTCAATAAAAGCGCCATTTAAACACATAATCGTTGAAATTACCTAATATTTTATGCCATACATTTCATTCCAAGTCACGTATCGCTCCACATCATCGTTTGAAACGCTCTTTGAGACATGCTTCAATGCAGACATAAAGTCAAACATGGTTACGGCAGGTAGCTATACATAAATGAATGAGGATAAACGTGAATTTTCTTACTTTACATTTCATTTGAATGCCGCTTTATACCTGCTGTGCATTGACGACGTTAATTTCCGTGCTGCTTAAAGCCCGCAAGGGTTGCATTGCCGCATAACGACACAAGCTGTCCATGTCTGCGCCAGAATAGCCTTCAGTCAGCTCGGCCAAGTCTTTAATCTGTGCGTCATTTAGGTCATTGTGCACCTGGCCAACGAGTCCTCTAATAATCTGTTGGCGTGCTTGCGTCGCAGGCAAAGGCACATATATACGACGCACAAATCGACGACGCACAGCTTCGTCAAGCTCCTGTGGCCGATTGGTGGCGCCGATAATAACAATATGATCTTCCTCGTTTGTGGCGGCCCCATCTAATTGTATGAAAAACTCATTTTTCAAACGCCTTGAACTTTCGTGCTCGTTATCGGAACGTTGCGACAGCAACGAATCCACTTCGTCCATAAATATTATCTGTCAAATAGAAAAGTTTGTAATAGATTTATCACATCCTAGGCTCTTAGAGGCACTTACAGCCGGTTGATGTGCGGCGGCCACGGCAAACAGTGTCTTGACTAGCTTCTCCCCTTCTCCCACCCACTTGGATGTAAGCGAAGACGGATTTATGCTGAAAAATGTTGCTCTTGACTGCGATGCAATGCACTTGGCTATTAGAGTTTTGCCAGTGCCCGGTGGGCCAAACAACAAAACGCCCCGTGGCGGGCGCCGCACACCCTTAAACAAATCTGGACGCTGTAGTGGGTGTATAATGGTCTCCATAAATGTTGATTTTGCATACTCCATTCCGGCTATGTCGTCCCATGCTGTTAGTTAAAAAAATAAAAATATTAAAAATAGAATTTGTGTTTATGCCAACACCAACCGATTGGCTTGTATTTATGCATGCTTTCTCGTATAATTTGGTCAACCATTAATTGATCTAGGTGCGCCAAGCTGGATGGCACCGTCTCTGGAGCTATTTCTTTGGCAGGAACAGCAGCCACATTGCTTAATAAAAGAACGAAAAATTAGTTTTCATTAATTAAAAGTATCATATACTCACCCATCATGCTGTCCAATGGGTTGCACAAATTTCGCATTGACTGCGCGTCCCCGTCCACCCAGCGATTTTTTTCTATAGTTCATTAGATCACTGGGAGCACAGCCCGCACCAGGTGCACTCGCTACATTTTGTTTGCTTTTCTATATATAAAAAAAAAGTTAGTTTCTATCTATCTATGTCCAAGCAAAACTTTACATTCATGTCGCTCAGCATTAAATGCTCCCGTGCTGTGCGAAATCCATCAAAAGCTGGCGTTGCAGCTGGCGTTGCGACTGGCGTTGCGGCTGACGTTGCGACTGTCGTGGATATTGGTGGGATATTTTGGGGCAGCTTGTTTCTGTTGTCTGCAGGACGTTCAAGTTCGTTTATTGATATTTCGTCATGTCTGCAGCTGTCATATTTGCCGCGGCACGTACGCTCAAATGCACTTTCTAGTGGCACGGACCATTGCATAGGCATACCGTTGTTGGGGCGGATACGGCGACTGTGCGCAAGCAGCTGTTTGCATCCGGATAGACGCTCGTGCATATATGCCTCCTGGTTGCTGGTGTTTTCCAATTTATCTTGATGCTCTTTGAGCACATCGTAACGAATGGCTTCACTTGAGTTACTAAAAAGTTAGATCTTTAAATGACGCGGAAAAACTCAAATGTTTTCAATTTTTACTCACCTCGTCGCGTGCGCCAATAACAATTTTTGGCTCCGCCATGCAATTTGTTTAAGGCTGGCACTAGCATTGCTGGCCAACCAAACGAATTCGTTGGCTGCATAAGCCTGAGCCCATGAATCTTCGGTCATGCTGTGCTTAATGTTACAAATTTAATCAAAAATTTCCCGGCACTTAGATTGATCAAATGCCAACTGGGGTGGTTGGTCGATAGTTGGTCTTTCAATAACAGCTGATTGTTGTAGCAGACAGCTTCTGTCCCGCTTTTGCAGCCAGCATTTTCGATAATATCGATAACAAACGATCAATTTGGATCAGCATTTAATTTAAATTAAAGTTCAAAATGATTTGAGCAGAAGCAAATTTTAATGGAAATTTAATGCATTTTTTGGCACTAAACGGACATGTTTACTTAGTAATTTGTGATATTTGCTTAAGCTGATTCAACAACCATTTCATATAACTTCAATTGACTTTAATTGAAATTAATTGATATTGCGAAGAATATATTTGCGCACCGCATTCAATTAACTTTAATTACAATTGCCCGGATACCCCTTACGGCAAGACATACGTACATAGTTTGGTACCCAGGTAGGTTATCTGCTGTAGGTTAAAAACAGATTTCTTCATTGGTAGCTACAAGTGTAGTCGCAGACAGACGCATTTTATCGCGACATCATTTGTGGACTCACGTTCGGCAAACATACAATTGTATACAAAAGTGCCGCATCCAACGAGCTGGACGCAGTTACGGCCACGATGACTAGTTACTGGCAACGGTCGGCGGCTGCGTTCAAATAATGTTCCGCACAGCGGCATATCGCCTGGCAAGCCACTTATCGGACGCGGCATTAGATAACAGAGAAACTGGAGATAAATCTGCCATAAAAGGCGCACGGCGTGCATTAAGCTCTCCTCAGTTTACATGCAATTCCGCACGCAGTTAACGGCTCTAAAATTGGATTTCGCGCGAATAAATACGCAACATAGGACAGCAATATGTGCCTGCCCAAGCGCGTCAGCGGTCACGCCATTCAGAGCGTGACAACGGCTATTGGTGGGTTCACTCATTTATTGGATATCCCGTCGAAGAGGGTTCATGTTCGGCTATCTTTCAGGCAATCTGCTGTGCTTCAATTTCGGCATACTGTTTGGCATAACACCGGCGCATATGGCTCTCTATGAGTCGGAGACACAAACGCCACTCAACACGGTCACAGATCCGGCGGGCACTGCCTGGTTAACTGGCTATCTCTTTCTAAGCGCTGCCCTGGGCGCTGCATTCTCCGGATGTCTGGCGCTACGCATCGGCCCCAAGGCCGTGCTACTCTGCTGTGGACTGCTTCAGATTGTAAGTGAAACAAAATTTTCTTTAAATCTACATTCCGTGTAATATTATTCGGAAATAATGTTCATACTAAAAGTAATATTTAACAATCGGAATAAATATTCTCTTAAAGTTCACAAAAAGAATATATTTGCTGCTCAAAAAATTAAAGCAAGTTCTCCGAAATTATTAAGAAAATATTTTATACATATTTTCTTACGTATAGCAAAATAAATTAAATTTCACAGAATTCTCATAGACACCCAATTACGTAAAATTACATTAATTGAGACCAAGCACTTAATTTGAAGCTAAAATTCTGAGACAAAGAAATTTCAAAAATTCAAATTATTTTCTTGAGAACGCTTTAAGCTTGTTGTGAATATAAATTTAATGCGTATTTTGTATTAAATTCAAATATTTAAAATTATTAATTCAAAGTTTTTGAAATTTTGAGTAGTAGTGATTAAAAATTTGTTTCATATTATTTATATTGTATTTCTCTGCTTTCAGTTCGGCTGGTTTTGCATACACTTCGGCTTCGATATTGTGCACATTTATGCCTCCCGCATGTTTGGGGGCGTGGCAGCCGGCGCTACATTCGTAGTGCTGCCCATTTTCATCAACGAAATTGCCGGCACACGGGAGAAGTCCGCCCGTTTGACGTTCACAATTGAACTGTGGCGAACCTTGGGCATACTTCTTGGCTTTTTGCTTGGCTTCTATGTGTCCTATGACTATGTCAACATTGTGGGCTGCATTTTGTCCTGCATGTTTTCCCTGTGCTTCCCCTTCGTGCAGGAGAGCCCGCACTATTATTTGCGCCGGGGCAACTTAGCTTCCTTGGAGAAGTCCCTGCGCTGGTATCGCGGCATACGCGACATAGACGACCGGGACCAGCCCGAGTATTTGCACGAGCTGGCCGAGTTCAAGGCGGAAATGAAGGGCCAGAGCAACGCCATTGGCTTCGTGCCCTTTTCTCACGGCTATGTGGTGCGTTTGATTTGTGTCAGCTTTCTACTCACAATTTGCGCCAAACTGAGCGGAGTCTTCGTGGAGCTGAACTATGCCACCGATTTTCTGGGCCGCACCGGCTACTCCACGGAACTGAACTATGTGGTGCTCGCCACGGCTCAGTGTGTGGGCGCCTTGTTTGCCCGGCTCATCGGACCACATCTGCCGCGCAAGGTAACCACCGATTCCTGTTTGTTCTGTGTGCTCCAACTGAATTCCAAATATCTATTTACTTCCATGCAGGTGCTGCTATGTCTCTCCTCGCTGCTGGCCGCTGTTCCGGTTATCGTTTTGGCCCTGTTCAAACAGTTTGGCCTTGGCTGGTCTCTGGGCGTCTGGTGGGAACGTTATCTGCCCATCATCCTGCTCGCCGTTCAGTTGCTCTTCGTTAGCTTTGGACTGTATCCATTGGCCGCAGTCGTCAGTAGCGAACTGCTGCCCACAAAGGTAAGCAATTAAGAAGATTAAAATTACCATTGTTATACCCTGAATGCATTGAAAATACATAGAAGGGAAATAATAGTTTAATGAAAATGTATGTAAATGGCAGAGAATGGTATCTCCGTGTGTCTGTCTGCCTGTCTGTTTGAATGCGATTAGTATACTAGACGATTTTATGGTATCTACCGAATTGAGTAATATTAGTAGTTTTATAAAGTATTTTTGTGCATCTAGTGTAACTTTACACTGTGCTTACTAATTACCTAACTGAAAGGTGAACTATAGATTGGTCCAATTCCAAAGTTTATAGTTTCGTAGTTTGTATACCATGAATTTCTCCTAGCTAATAGCAACCTATCTAACTAGTTAACTGGAATTGCAAACTAAAATTCCCAATTTGCTGGTTATATATGTGTGTGCAAAATTACATAGCATACTTTTCAGCGCAGTTAAATAGTTTTCGTTCTCTTAGAAATCAAGTTGTAAATACGTTTTAAAAACAAAAAATATATCAAATTAAACTTGTTAACCAAGTATTTTACCTTCATAGCTGACATGAACTTATGAACTTCTTAACTGCAATATTTAATTTGTTTTCTGAACTGCTGAAAGTTTGCTTTGAACTATGAAACAAATGAAACAGCCTCGTTAAAACTTAATATTTCGACAGCTTCACGACCTGCTTTACTCGTTGGCTTCCTGTGTATCCTGGCTGCTGCTCTTCGGCATGATTGAGGTGAGAAAAGCGACGCTCAACTCCGTGCGGTAATTAAAGCAAACCGAATTTTAAATGCACTTCCTCTTCTAGGCTTTTAATGCTGTCAAGTCGTCGCTGGGACCCGGACTGGTGCTCTATTTGTGGGTCTTTGCAGCCGCTTCCATATTTGTTGGCCTCATTTCGCTGCCGCTGTTACCCGAGACCCGAAATCGCCGACCGTCGGCTGTGCAACGCGATTTGGGCTACGGGGGGCGGGAGGGCGTTTCCAAGGCGGCCAGCGTAATTAATGGTCGCATCTCAACGAACATTTAACCAGTCAATGCCAAAAGCAATTAGTGTTTAAGCGTGCCAAACTTTATTATAGACCTAAAGCACAAATTAATTTAAATAAACGAATTAAGTAGAAAGCGTCTTTAATTGGGCAGCCTTTTTTTATGGTAAGTACACTGTGATTTTATGGCTAATACGCATGGCAACTATCTTATCTTGTCACAATTTCATTTTATTACAAAAAACTTTCTATGGAAAATTCTTGGATTTATTAAGATGCGAGATTCGGAGTGTCAAGAAACATTTTGTCTTTTGTCTTTTTTACTCATTTGATTATCAACAAAAGAACAACTCAATTATGAGTAATTAATTGAATTTAATTAAAGATCATTAAAATATATGGATTTTAGTTTAGAGAACATAGAGATAGTTAATAAGTAGAGATATTATTATTATTATTACCATCATTATTGTTAATGTTATTGTTATTGTTGTTATAATTAACATTCAAAAAAGAGTATCAGCCACACATAATACTTTCCCTTTTACCTGCGCATGGTTAAACAACTCTAACTACACTAAGCCAAATGGAGATAGCTAAAAAAAAAAAAGATGAGATTCTTATTTGCTTAGCGTACTCGTATCTTTTGCAAATACGCTCACTTGATTACATTTTAGAATATTCGTAGCTCAGTGTTTTATCATTGGGCTACTGATACGAGGGCGCAATGAAAACGTGATTAATGCACACTAATACCCAGCACCCCGCAACCCGCAACCCCCACCTGGCCGTGCCGCGACAATGACGCTCCTCTATTGGATCCAAAAACAATTAATATTTAAAACACATATGTATAACTGCAGGAACAATAGTGAATAGATATATAAAAAAGACAATAAAAATATTTGCTGTGCTACAAATTAAATACTCTGTTTATTATTTGATGCTAATTATACTATTAGTCGTATTTTTAAAAAGCAATAAATAAATAATAATAAATTTTTAAAACAAAATATTAAGTGTTAAATGTTAACATAATTTAATCTGGCATACATTATAAAAATACTAGTTGAATAAATTTATAAAAATAAAAAAAATGCAATTTTAAAAAAATAAACTAACCCACTTCAAGGTAAAATTTTTTAAAATATTTTTTTGGCTCACAACTCATAATGCATCCAAAGTCGAAAATGGTGTTTTCTAAATTATTTAGACGTATTAAAGCAAATACTTAGGTCAAGTTATTTTTGTTTTTTTTAATTAAGTCATATTTTGTGTTTAAATAAAATTGAAAAAACTTCTGGCACATATTCTCAATATGATAGAAAGTCTTTAAGCATTACCAAATTTTGATTCATTATAAAGATGAAATCTCAATAATGCATTTACAAAGATGCCCAAAAAATTAACATATGCTACACATTTCTAGAATACCCTCGGTTAGGGTAAAAATTAAGTAAAGTAAGGTAATCACAGTAGTCGCCGCTAAAGCGAATTGACAGTCTAGTCCAGGGAGCAATTACAAAATTTGCTGCTGTTGCTGTTGTTGTTGCTGTTGCTGTTGCTGTTGCATCTTTACTGCTGAGAGCATAATGAGCAAAGCGATAACAACAATTCAAACACTCTGTTCTCCCATATGTGTGAGTCTCTGTATCTGGGTTGGCTTTACAATCTACTTGTTTTAAATACAGTATATAAAAGTTATCATGCGACAACTACGCCTGGTTAGTTTGCAGCGAACTTGAGCCGAGGCAGCCGCGCCAGGAAGCCGACCCACTAACCAACAATCCGAAAGTCTCGATAAACTGTTAATTGCAAGAGTTGTGCAGTTTTCAATTAATAAACGAATAAAATACACGGCAATATGGCTACAACTGGCGATGTGAAATTTCAATATCTGGCTGTGATATTTGGTTTGTAAACCACTTCTGTAATCCAAATCCAATCAGCACGTGTTACAGATTTAACTAGACCAATCATTGCGTGCGTGTGTGCGTGTGTGTGTGTGTGTGTGTTAAAAGAGTTCAACTCCATATAAATTGAACTTAATTAAAAAGTTATATCATATCACTATACAATAAATGGATTTTATTTTAAGGAATAAAATACAGAATAATATTCGTCAAGTGTGTATAAATGCGAAAGGCTTAAATAATTAAATGTTTGACCTTGACTTCAGCCAGCTTACCTGTGGCACACAACTAAAAGAGAGAAATTCAATGATGATTTAAAGCCGCTTAAATATTTGTTCAAATTATTGTGAAAAAAAATATATTAAATGGCTTCGACATGGCTTCAATTTATTTTAATTGCAGCGAATTTTATCCTTTTGACTCGGAAAGCGATTTTACATTATTAAAATGCAATTTTTAATGGTATTTATTTTTGATTAACAAAAAAAAAAATATCTTTGAATATGGAATATTCTTTGTTAAAACTGTTTTATTAAATCTGTATTTAAAAGAGTTGATTAAAATACAAAATTCTAGTAATTTTAAGCTTATTAAATTAAGTTAAAATTTTATTAGTAAAAGAAATATTGATTGAAATATAAACCAATTCCATTGCAGTAAATATTGCTTCCGTATCCTTTGGCGCCTTTTGCGGCTGGCCATCCGCCAGTTTCCTTGAGCTAAGCAGCGATGCGAGTCCGCTGGAGACGGGTCCCCTGACCAATCAGGATCAGGGCAATGTGGCATCGGTGCTCAGCCTCGGCGGCATCGTGGGCAATGTCTTGTTCGTCTGGCTGGCCGACAATATTGGCAGGCGGCGTTCGATGCTGTGGGTAGCGTTGCCCTCGCTGGTAAGTAAAACCAAAAGAGCTGAGCAAAAAAAACTGGTAATTACCAAAGAGCGTTACCATTATAGCTGGGTTGGCTCGGTATACCGTATGCACGCAATCCCACGCATCTGATAGCCGCACGCTTTCTGGGCGGCCTGGCGGGCGGCGGTTGCTTCGGCGTGATACCCTTGTACACGGCGGAGCTGGCCGAGGACAGGTGAGCCGCTCCAGCTAAACGAGATTCTATTTCTGACAACTAATTGCTTGCCACGCAGCGTACGCGGCACTCTGGGCACACTGCTGGTGCTGTCCTGCAATCTGGGCGTGTTTTCGGCCTTTACGCTGGGCTACTATTTCAACTATGTGACCGTGGCCTGGATTGCGTCCGGGCTGACGCTTTTGTTTCTGGCCTGCTTCTGGTTTATGCCGGAGACGCCGCAGTATTTGGCGCAGCAGCACAAGCTGCAGGAGGCGGAACAGGCGCTGCGCTATTATCGCAACATCAGCGCCCGTCCCTCCAAGGAGCTGTGCGAGCAACTGCAGCTCGAGCTGCACAAGCTGCGCGCCCCCGAAAAGGCCGACGAGTCAACTGCAGCCGATGTCGACGATACCGTTGTGATCTGGTCCGACTTTGGTAAGGCCTTACAGCCACGTCTATTCTCGGTCGTAATTCCCAAATTCGTTCCTTAACGCAGCTGAGCGAAGGGCGCGCAAAGCGTGTCTCATCGGACTCGGCCTGGTAGTAGCCAATCAGGGCTGCGGCTGCTTTACCATGCTCAACTACACGGCGATGATATTCGAAAAGTCCGGCTCCAGCTTGCCGCCGACCATCTCCGCCATCATTGTGGGCTTCATCCAGTTGGTGGGCGCCTATTTGGCCACCTTGCTGGTGGAGCGAGCTGGTCGCAAGCTGCTGCTGCTCGTCTCCTTGGTTGGCGTGTGCATTAGCCATTTGTTGATGGCCAGCCACAGCTATCTGAAGGTTCTCGGCTACGATACGACCGGCTTCGATTGGGTGCCCATTTTCGCGTTCTCCTTTATGGTGTTCATCGCCTCGTGGGGAATCCTGACGCTGCCGTTTCTGGTCATATCGGAGATAGTGCCACCGAAGATACGCAGCAGGGCCAGTATGGTGCTCATGTCCACGCTCTGGCTGCTCTCCATGTTGGCCATTAAGGTAAGTGGCTCCGGATCTGTTCGGCCTGTGTTCAACACTAACTGTTTACATGACTTACAGCTGATGCCACTGCTGATTGCGGCGTGGGGCATGCATGGCACTGTGCTGATGTTCGCCGGCTTTTCTGTGGCGGGCGCTCTGTTTATTGCCATCTTCTTGCCGGAGACGCGTGGCAAGACAATTGAAACCATTTTGGCCAGTTTATAGTGATAAGACTATGCTTTACAACAAGTGTTAATTGTTATTTTATTGTTACTATTATTAAATTTAGTTGTTCGCTTATCGGTACGCCAGCAAGTGTGATTATCTTTCAGACAAGTCGCGTCTCTGTCATAAATCCAGTTAGGCGTAACAAGCTGGCTAATTGTATGCCTGGGGGCCAGCAGCTTCCCCTTGAACTTACCCCACAAACCCAGAGGGTGCCTCATAAAAGCCGTCTTTGATAAGATCAACGAGCTCTCAACTGATAAGCGCATCTTTACAACTCAATATGGCAGCTTCTGGCATTCCAACCGTGCAATAACATCCGTGTACATCATGTTATGTTAAACGACATAAATATATATCTTATGAGGTTATCTAAATATTATCCATTTACTTCTTCAGCGAATTACTTTGCCTACTGTTCGAGCTGCGAGGCACTCTCCATGTAAATTCTGGCAAGAACAAGACTGAGCAGAAGATAATCTTATTTTAGTGGCTTATCACATACTAAACCTAGATTATATCTGCACCCAGTAAAGACAATCACATATTGAAAAAACGTGAACATTTAAATTGCTATCAATTCTATAGACTTTTAGGATTTCAAAGGTTCATGCATTTCCGAAATCGAACTACGTATGACAGAGATATAGTCATTTGAAATTCATACAAATCGAGTAGGTTTTTAGTGTCAGCCCAAATGTATGCAATACAAAACGTCAGCACACACTTTGGCAATATGCAGCAGTTGATTATTATTTTAGCATCTGAAAGTATGCAATACTTTTGTTCGCGTTTGCTTTATACATACATATGTAGAAGGTTTTCTACAATAAATTAATAAACAGGCAACATTCATATCTTGGGTAAATAATATCTGGTAATATATCAATTGGCATTCAAAAATTTCCATTCTAAATTACTCTTTTCGAGATCGGAGAATAAATGGTTGAAATAAAATAGTTTCCAAAATGAAAATATTCTAGAATGATAATCGAGTACACCTAAACTGACCTATCCCAACAACAATTGGGCCTTAAAATGAGTTGTTAAAACTGGGCAAACAAGGGAGTGCAATTGCCTGCTCGCCTTATGAAATTCAGCAGATAATCGTGAAAAATACAATAAAAATAAATTGCCCATTCGCAGATTTGACATATCTCAGACAGACTTATCCCTTCGGAACTAGATTTGCTTAGCAGTGCAATGACGCCCGAGCTTCGTTTATATTATAGATATTACACGCGCCAAATACTACAAATACTTGCCCTAGGTTTCTAGACCCTCCATTACCAGTAAGCCGTCAGAGACAACTTTGCAACATGGGCAACTACTGTGAAAACTCCTTGCTGCAGCCCAAGACACGCTACCAGCTTTTGGCAACTGTTTTGGGTAAGACACTTCGATTAGGGACCTTCCTGCCTGATTCTCATTTAATTGTCATTCAGTTAACATCATAACATTTGGCCATGGCATGGGCGTCGGTTGGTTGTCGCCCACTTTGACCAAAATCCAAACTCCAGACACGCCCCTCGACTTTCAAGTGGGCATCGATGAGATATCCTGGCTGGGCTCCATGTTGGGCTTGGGCAGTCTCTGCGGTAATTTGACTATGGCCCTGCTGCTGGACCGCATGGGTAGAAAGTTTTGCATCTATTTTATGGCTGGACCTTATGCGGTACGTCAGGATTATTTTTAGCCGGAAAATTGTGTTTACTAATGTTTATCGTTTAGTGCCTATGGATTTTGATCTATTGTGCTTCGAATGTGGGATATTTGTATGCTGCGCGCTTTCTCTGTGGATTCACCGGCGGTTCAGGTTACCTGGTAATTCCCATATTTATTAGTGAAATAGCCGACAGCAGGTGAGTACAAGATATGTGTATAGATAATCAACATCTAACAGACGAACTCCTCTCTTCTCTTAGCATACGCGGCACTTTGACTTCAATGGTCATGCTATCGGTGAATTTTGGTATCCTTGTTGGCTATATACTGAGCAGCCACCTCGATTTTTACAGTGTACCATGCATCGCTATAGCACTGCCCATTATCTATTTCCTGGCTAACCTACTGCTGCCAGAAACCGCCCCCTATCTACTCAAGTGTCGCAAGCTCCCAGCTGCTGAGACCTCCTACAAATATTATAAAAATCGAAGGCACTCCACGGATCAGGGCTATAAAGCAGATTTTGATGAGCTGCGCACAGCGATCGGGGCACAACAAGCGCTAAGCACCACGGACGTGAGCTACAAAGATTTGCGTAAGTCTGAAAATTATTCATTATTAGTTAGCTTGGGTTAGATATATAGAATGAGAACTAAAAACAAAAAGTTCTCTTGTCTTAATATATTTTTTCTATAATTGTTTTCCTTTTCTTCAGTTACCAAACCAGCTCTCAAAGGCTTCGGCGCTGCTTTGGTTCTCTCAATGGGTCATCAGTTTAGCGGCATCTTCAGTTTTATCAATTATATGTCGACCATATTCGAGGCCTCCGGTGCCATTCTGGATGTGAACACTTGCACCATTATCATAGGCATGATCCAAATTGTGGGCGTTTATACCTCGACCATATTTGTCGATATTATTGGACGACGGATACTCATGCTGATATCCACGCTGGGCATATCCTTGGGCAGCTTGGCCTTTGGTTGCTTCACGTATTTTGCCCAGAGCTACGATCTGAGCGAATATAGCTGGATGCCACTGTTGCTGATGATGTCGATTATCTATTTGGGCAACGTGGGTCTAAACGGACTCTTTTTCGTGGTACTCGTGGAGGTCTTTCCCGCAAAGGTGAGTTCCCGTAAAGGATATTTACGAAAAATAAACCTATTAACTTGTGTATTTATTTTAGATACGCTCTTTGGCTACTTCCATATCGGTGGTGTTTTTAAGCGCTTTGGTCTTTTGCACATTGAAGCTTTTTCCATTGCAGCTACACTATTTGGGCATATCGACAACAATGTGGGTCTCGGCCACCGCCAGCTTTTTAACATTCGTCTACTTTTTGTTGTTTTTACCGGAAACCAAGGGCAAATCCATGATCAAAGATTAATGTAGTTGAAATTTATCGAAATATTCTTAAAATAAATAAAGATGTATTCAATCAAAATAAGCAGACGAGCCTTCTTTTTTAAAACGCCATTCCAGATTGTAAAAAAACAAGTTTTATCTATATTCTATATGTTCCTTGTGAAATTCTGGCTAGCTTCAGATGCCAATCTTTATATCAGCCATATTTAAGCCATTAAGGGCCGCCTGCCTTGTGCAAACATTTATTTTTTGTGATATCTCTGACAACGTGTAATTCAAAAGTCGTCGACCACCAAAATAGACAATTAACAAAGTACTAGAGTAGTAAAGTATATAGATTACTTGTCACATTCGTGTTTCGGCTTTGCACTTGGTAAGACATCTGCTTACAACTTTGAGAATGATAAAACTTGAATATTTAAAAACGCATTTCAACAATAATCAACATCAATAAAGCATCTATATATTAATATATATATTTTTATCTAATTGATAATTATATTGAAATTAATATTAAATTGGGCATACTAGCTGGCTACCACATCTTACCAATTTCGGACCAGCCAAGGTAAGAAAATATTGTTTTAAATTACACTCAAAAACAGGTGTACTTTTATCCATACCCGTTTTCAAGTTATCATTTTGATATCTTCTTATACCCTGAAGCAAAAGGAGGCATATTCAAGCTCGTAAAGAATATTGTTGTTTAGGATGACGAATTAAGCTGATTTCTCAATGTCTGTCCGTCCATCGGAATTTGTGTGAATTTTTGTATGAATGTATATGGGTTGAACTGCTTTTAAATGCAGCAGAGAGGGTTCAGGGTATCTCCTAGTCTCCTATTTATTTTAAACCTAATTTATCATGCTTTGCTAGCTGTATCTCTATCTATCTTTTGTTTGTTAATTAAAGAGTTCTCTGTTGCTCTTTAGATACTTTCGCTGGCTACACAAATCAACAATCTAATGCAAATCAAATCTTAAACTTGTTTTTGTGACGTCACGCTCTTCTGTTGATCACACGACCTTTAAGTCTCTTACGCGTTAAACACGAAATTTCGAGTTGCTTTCGGATTTGTGCGTGGTCATCTTAGTGTGTATCTCGTTTTAGTTAGTATATTGTCTGACATCTTAGCTTGTGTGCGCTTTAACAAATTAATTTTTACCCAACCAAAATAAATAACTTTTACAGGAGGCAATAAAAAGCTTTAGCTTCAGCTCTATCTATCGCAACGCACACAGCTTTCCAGTCTAGTCGGATCTTTATTTCAGCTGGTTCTGAAACTTTTCGCCTGTCAGTCGCGACATGAGGTTTATCTAAGCACAACACACAATGAAATTGTCGTTGGGCGCCCTCTTCGAGAATGAGAATTGCCTGCTGAGTCGCAGAAACCGCTACCAGTTTTTAGCAACGTTTCTGGGTAAGTCTGGCGATAATGTTTGACGGGCTGTAAGCTAATCATTTTCGATCCGGCCAGTGAACTTTACAACCTTTGCCCATGGCATTGGCATTGGCTGGATGTCTCCGGTGATGCGGTACCTGCAGACGCCGGAGTCGCCGCTCAGCTTTGAGGTGTTTGTGGAGGAGCTGTCGTGGATTGGTTCACTGCTGGGCATAGGCAGTGTCATAGGTAATCTGCTGGCGGGCTTTCTACAGGATCGCATCGGTCGGAAACCCATTATGTTTGCCCTATCTGTACCATATGTGGTGAGTATCGGATTTAACTTGACCCCACGTTGGGCGCCAACACGACACACACTTATCCTTTGGCCTTGCAGTGCTTCTGGCTGTTTTCCTACTTCGCACAGAGCGTCGAATATCTGTATTTGGCTCGTCTCCTGGCTGGCATTACAGGCGGCGGTGGTTACATTGTCCTGCCCATATTCATCAGCGAAATTTCAGATGCCAAGTGAGTACATTCAAAATTCGCACTCTCGAACAATTTCAAGTTTCATTCAATTTTGAATGTTTAACAGAATACGTGGTCGACTTGGCTCAATGGTGATGTTATCTGTGAACACTGGCGTACTAGTGGGCTATATATTGTCCACAAATGTCGGCTACTTTATGGCACCCTTCTTCATTATACCCTTGCCCATCTGTTATTTTATCAGCAATCTTTTCTTGCCCGAAACACCGTTTTATCTCATAAGCAAGGGCAAGTTCGGTGCTGCCGAAAAGTCGTTTAGATTCTACAAGAACATAAAAGAGGAGGACAAACATTCAATGCTGGAATTTGAGGATATTAAACTAAAGCTGACCAAAGAGCAGGCTCTGCACGTAAATGCCTTTAACTACAAGGATTTTGGTATGTTTTTGCATTTATCCTTTATTGTCCCATTCATTATTTTTGCTATCTTTCCAGTTACTCGACGTGCTTTCAAGGCGTATGCCACAGCGTTGGTGTTTATATTGGCCAATCAGTTCACGGGCACCTTCTGCTTTACCACCTACATGGCGGATATCTTTGCTCTCTCGCACACCACCCTGGACGTCAACATGTGCACCATTGTCATTGGCGTGGTGCAAATTGTGGGCACCTACACAACCATTTTGATATGTGATAAGTTTGGCCGTAAAATTCTTCTGTTGACCTCCACTCTGGGTGCTGGCATCTGTCTGGCCGCCTTCGGTTGTTTCACCTACTTTGCGGAACGCTCTGACCTATCGGCAGCCGGCTGGTTGCCCCTGGTGCTGCTCTCTCTGGACGTATTCCTCTCGCACATTGGCCTGGTTGGTCTGTTCTTTGTGGTCATCGTGGAGGTGATGCCAGCCAAGGTGAGTCGCATTCAATTCTGCTAACTCAGGTGTCATCAGCAAGTGTATTCGTTTCAGATCCGATCGGTGGCTGTTTCCACATCTGTGGTCCTGCTCAGCAGCACCGTCTTTATCTCGCTCAAGATCTTTCCACTCTGCATGCAATATTGGGGCATTTCGATCACCATGTGGAGCTGTAGTCTTGTTGCATTTGGGGGCTTTGTGTATTTCTTATTGTTCCTGGAAGAGACCAAAGGCAAATCACTGCTGGATTCTTAAAAGACTTGGGTATCAAACTAATTGTATCTATAGGTAATATTTAATGAAATTTAAATAAACTACTTTATATTATAGAAATTTTAGTTAAGAACTTACCTAAGGTAAAATCGTTGACTCACAGTTTTCTACACACTTTTGAAAAAAAGATAATTGCCAGATTGCACTAATCGGCTTTGTATAGTTTAGTTTGGTAAGACATTAAGCGGACCGCGGATTACGTCCGTTATTATAATTTCATCTGCTTGGTTTACGGCCTTGCATGAACGGGCCTAATCTTTATGGCAACATGTGCGGTCCCAACCTATTTAAACCCTTGGGAACTAAAGCGCATTTTTAGTATTTAAATGTATCCAGTAAATGTAGCAACAATTTTGCATTCGAACTGGAGATTCTTTTTTTTTTTTTGTTTTACTAAAAAATTCGAAACAAAATGTTTGAAAAATGTTTTGAACGACCAAATTGCCTGCTGAATCGCAGGAATCGTTATCAGTTTCTAGCCACAGTTCTAAGTGAGTGTTTTGAGAGATCGTTTGATCGAGGGATCTGATTATTTGGAGTTTCCATTTCTAGTCAATCTGATATCCATTTCACATGGCATTGGTATCGGCTGGTTCTCGCCAACATTGCGTAAATTGCAATCCCCGGGATCGCCGCTTAACTTTACGCTGACCATCTCGGAGATGTCTTGGGTGGGCTCCTCGCTGGGTCTGGGCGCTGTGCTGGGCAATGCATTGATGGGTCTGATACATCCGCGCATTGGCAGTCGCCTCTGTCTGCTGTTCATCGCCATTCCACACACGGTAAGTGACTGATAAGACTATATATTCATATATAAATCTGAGTGTTAACTCTCGGGCAGTGCCTGTGGTTTCTTGTCTACTTTGCTGATGGTGCTGAGTATCTATTTATTGGACGCTTCTTGGCTGGCATCTCGAGCGGCAGCATGTACATTGTTCATCCCATATTCCTGAGCGAAATTTCGGATGCCAGGTGTGTAAATATCGTATATTAAGAGCTTACACTGATAGCGGCTAAACAAAGGCGATTAAAATAATATTGACCCCGTTTATGGCTCCAAAGTGTTGTCTACATCTGTTGTCACTGTGGAACACTATGCAACAAATTTAAGATTTAATTTCTAAATTTTGAACTCTCCTACTTACAGAATTCGCGGGACTTTCGGTTCCATGGTAATGCTATCCGTGAATATTGGCATACTATTGGGCTACATATTGGGCACCCATCTGCCCTATCACATAATACCATTCGTGGTGCTCGTCTTTCCACTCAGCTACTTTATATCGACGTTTTTCTTTATACGCGACTCCCCGATGCATCTCATACGCAAGGGCAGGTTTTCGAATGCCGAACAATCCTTCAGATACTATAAGAACATCGGTGAAAAGGATCAGGCGAGCGCAATGCTGGAATTTGAGGAAATGAAACAGTTGCTGACGCGAAGCGATAAGTTCTCGGACAAGGTTACCATTAAGGACTTTTGTAAGTGATCAATCGATTACATGTTCGCAAATCTCATTTTATGGTTTTCGACAGTAACGCAAGCTGCGCTCAGAGCTTATGGCTCGGCTGCGGTGCTGCTGCTTGTGAATCAATTTAGCGGGCTCTTCGCCATGGTCAACTATATGTCGGACATATTTGCGCTATCGGGCAGCAGCATGGATCCGGACACCTGCACGATTATCATTGGCATTGTGCAGCTGCTGGGCACATATGCGACGACGCTCCTCTGCGATATCTGGGGTCGCAAAATCCTATTGGTCGTCTCCTCGGGCGGCGTTGCTGTCAGCCTCACTGGATTCGGTCTGTTTTCCTATTTTGCACAGCACTGCGATTTGAGCGAATGGAGCTGGCTGCCGCTGTTCTTTATGTCCCTGTACATATTTCTGGGCAACATTGGCATCATTGGCTGCTTCTTTGTCCTTCTGGTCGAAATGTTTCCGGTGAAGGTGCGTTGCCTTCGAATAATTCTGAATTTTGTGATTGAATTTCGATTGATTTTTCTTATTTTGTAGATACGCGCCAGAGCATCTTCTGTGTCAATTGTCATTTGCAGCTCATTTGTTTTTGTAATGCTCAACATATTTCCAGTCTGCATGGTGCAATGGGGCATACCGATCACAATGTGGTCCTGTGCGGCCATTTCAGCATTTGGTTTTGTTTTCTTTGTGATTTTCCTAAAAGAAACCAAAGGCAAGTCCATGCTTGAGGATTGAGCCAAGCAATTAAAGGAGCAAAATACAGTCAAAAATAATTTCTGATGTCTGAATTATATTTAAGTATTGTTTATTTTTAATTAAATATTGAGATTGATGAATTGATCCCTGCTCGGGCGCCAAAGCTTATTCTAAATTTTCTCAAATTAAAATTAATTTACAACTTTCTCTTTTAATAAGAAAAATGTTTTTGAAAAAACTAAAATAAAATATACCAATGAATAATTACCAATATGGCAAAATGATTCAGTCCCTGCTCAGGCGCCACTACAAATATGGATCTATACTTCTAGCAAAGGCAATATCACTACTAAGTTGATTGAGGTTTTAATAAAATACTAGGGAGAAGCGCTTTAAAATGATTCAACACTCCGATATTATCACGGCACTATTTGAAAGGCACTCTCTCTTATACGAATTCTTTTAGAGTTTCATGCGAAAATACACCTGTTTGGTTTTGGTTCTCTATTTTGCTAAAATCATTTTAAGATTTCGTTTTTTTTTTTTGGCGTTTCTCATCTTTGGAGTTAGTCTATTGTCTTTGGTTTTACGCAGTGCATTTTGTTTGTTGACGTATACGGAGAAACTGGTATGATTGTGGTGATTATTTAAATAATCTTTATGGCAGAGTGGATCAACGAAAACGATATCATATTGTATTTTCTCAATTCAGTTGCAGTAGCAAATAGCATTTAGCTAGGCATAGACAAAGCTCTAGACGTGTTTAAAACTTTTAGAAAATGGTGACGAAACTCTTTCAGCGACCGAATTGTCTGCTGAACCAAAGGAATCGCCATCAATTGCTCGCCACAGTGATTAGTAAGTAATTGAAACGTTTCGAAAAATTTAAACAAAACGATTTGAAGCTTTAAATTCTCGTTTAGTTAACATTATTTGCATATCACATGGCATTGGCATTGGTTGGCTATCGCCCACGTTGCGCAAACTGCAATCTTCGGAGTCCCCGCTAAATTTCCAAATGGACGTCAGTGAGATCTCGTGGGTGGGCTCGTCGCTGGGCCTGGGCTCGATGGTGGGCAATATACTCTCTGGACTTTTTTTCAATCGCATTGGCGGCAAGCTGTGTCTGCTATTTATAGCCCTGCCACACTCGGTAGGCGATCAGCAATGCGATCTGATTTAGTGCCTTACTCACAGATATCTTTCAGTGCCTTTGGTTATTGGTATATTTCGCTAAGAGCGTCGAGTTTCTGATCATCGGTCGTTTCTTGGCTGGCATAACAGGCGGTGGCATTTATATAATCCACCCCCTGTTTCTCAGCGAAATTTCCGATGCCAAGTAAGTAGAATCTGATAATTGTTATTTTGAATATATTTTGAGCTACGATTAATATTTGCTTTTATCTATCAAAACAGCATTCGAGGTTCTTTGGCCACAATGGTGATGCTATCGGTGAATATTGGCATTCTTATCGGATACATTTTGAGCACACATCTGGCCTATCATATAATACCGTATATAGTGATCTTCTGTCCGCTCAGCTATGCCATATTCGTTTTAATTTACATTCGGGACTCGCCCATGCATCTGATACGTAAGGGTAAATTTACGGCTGCCGAGCGTTCTTTCAGGCATTATAAAAATATCAAGGATAGCGATAGTTTTATCGATCAGAGTTACGCTAAGCTGGAATTCGATGATATAAAGCTGACGCTGACCAAGGATGATGATACATCCAATAAGGTCACCCTTCATGACTTTTGTACGTCAGCAATTTAACGTGTTCATTTTCAAACTAATTTATATATATACATTATTTTTAGTCACTCGTCCCGCTCTTAGGGGCTATGGCATGGCGGCAATTATAGTCATCGCGAATCAGTTCAGCGGTATTTTCACCATGGTTAACTATATGTCGGATATATTTGCGCAGTCGGGCAGCAACCTGGCTCCCAATACCAGCACAATTATCATTGGAACCGTGCAGATTCTCGGCGCCTATGTGAGCACCCTTCTGTGCGATGTCTTTGGCCGCAAGATTCTCATGTTGGTCTCCTCAGCGGGCGTGGCCGTAAGTCTTACAGCCTTTGGCCTGTTTACGTTCTATGCGGGAGTTTTCGATCTGAGCGAGTGGAGTTGGGTGCCAGTGGCAATTATGTCGCTGGACATTTTTCTGGGCAACATCGGTCTGATAAGCTGCTTATTTGTGCTGATGGTCGAAATGTTTCCGCGCAAGGTTAGATCGATATCAGATGAAATAAAATTTAAATTATTTAACATTTACATTTAATTTTTAGATACGCGCCAGGGCAACATCGATAGCTATTGTTGTATGCAGCTCGCTGGTGTTTCTAATGCTCAATATTTTCCCATTGTGCATGGCACATTGGGGTCTGCCGATCACGCTGTGGTCCTGTGCGAGCATAACAGCATTTTGTTTTGTCTGCTTCTTGTTATTCTTAAAGGAAACCAAAGGAAAGTCCATGCTTGAGGATTAAACAAAAGAGCTCTTTTTTGAATTCTAATTTCTGTAACACACAACAATTAATTAATCGCAATCGCAAACGTTATTTTTCGGCATATTTTTCATGTATATTATTTTATATAAATTTAATTACATATAATTAGTTAATGCAAACATAATACACCATTATGCAAATGTTTATACAATTTGTTGATTTTTTGCTTTACATGGTTTTATGCAGCCAACTTAAAACTAATTAAAAAACTAGCATACTAAATCACAGTGTTTTTTCCCAAGTGAAAAAATTTGCAAAAAATCTACAAAAATTTCTAGAACTTTAAATATGTGCGATATGCAATAATAATAATAATAATAATAATAATAATAATAATAATCATGTATGTATATAATTATAATATGGGCTGTTTAACTTGAATTACTTTTGGATTTTAAAACGTACATTAAAACATAATTTTCGCGTTTGCAAAACAACGGGTTTTCTTTAGCAGCAACATTATAATTATTATAATAATTGATAATAATAATAAGATTTAGGATAAATGGCTAACAATTAAAATGCATAAAACAAAAACAAAAATTGCTGTTTACAAAATGCAACAAACAACAAATTTTTGGGTAAAGCGCCTGCCGTTTTGCCATATACATATATATAAGAATATACATAAAAGTATATATATATACATATTGTAATTGTATATATGTATATATTGGTATAAATAAACTAAGTGTAGTACATAATAATTAATAATAAATGTGGCTTGAAAATTGAATCACAAAATTGGCGCACGTTTGTAATTTGTTCAACATTAGGTGTAGTGGGAGGAATTAGTATTAGATTTAAACAGATGCTACTAATTACGTATCACTGGTTCGTTGTCAGCTTTATCACGTCTTTTTGGGGCAGCGCAGATAGCGCAGCACCGCATAGCCCAGGCCGCGAAATACCAGAAAGAACATCATCAGTATCAGCGTATTCAGCCAGAGTGGTGATGTGGAGTTTTGTGCTTTGAGTATTTCCTCATATGGAATGAAATCGGTTGTCTGCTGTTTGCATATCTCATAGCTGCTCGGTGATCCGCAGCTGTAAATGGATAAATGTTATATGGTAATTGAAATGGTAATCGCTGACAAATCAAAGACTTCATCGCTTACCTAATAGCCGGTCCCTCGCGGAACTCGAGTATTTGCATATTCTGGTATGCATAGTGTATCATCGATGTGTACCGTATCCAGCTGAGACCTTCCGGAATGCGTGACGAAAGATAGCCGCCAAAGAGCTGTGTTGCCAGAGTATAAAGTGCACTCAGCGTAATGCTCACATTCATGTCCATGCAACAGGCACCAATGAAGAAGCCAACGCTTTGAGCCACAATCGTGTTAAGCAGCAGAAATACGAGCATCAAACAGAATAGCTTCAAGCTGCACGTGCCGAAACAAGAGTTAAGTAAATATGCCAAGAGAGCGTGTTTTTGCTTACCTGCTGCAGCCCAGCATGGGATAGCTTATCATGAGGTAGACAGTGGGCAGCGTTATAACCAAGGGCAGCTCGGCGCACATTTTGGCCAGATAGTAGGCGGAAAGGCGATAGGCGCCCGAGCGGCGCTCCTTGCTGATGACCTCACGTTCCGAGGGAACTAAAATAATTCAAAGCACATTAATTAAAGAAGAGAAATTGAGACATAAAAATTAAATAATGTGTGCAGAAATCACATAAGCAGAAACTGCATAAAATCAAGCCTTAAAGAGCTTAATTACAATTAAAAAACTGTTTAGAATTGGATTAATCTCTAAAAAGTTCTTTAATTGTAAAATATACCCCTTAAAGCTCTTAAAAATATTACAAACAATCTCCGAAACCTCCATAACCCATATATTGTAAATGGAGTCTTTATAATAAATAAACTTTTAAAAAACACACAAAAAGTGATTAAAGCTTAAAGCACATGAAAGCTCTTAAATAAATATATAAACAAGACAGCTTTTTAAATAAAGCTTTTGAAAGTACATTAAAGCTACCAGAAAGTTGAAATGAAAAGTAACTCATTAATTGCCTTACTTCTTCTAAATATTAATCCACTATTAAAGATGGCATCTTTTCATAGAACTCCCCCCACTTACATGAATTTAGCGCACCGAAGAGCGCAAAGAGCATCCAATAGGTTTGCGAGAAGAACATCCAGCCCTGCAGATCGTGCAGGAACTCCTCGGTGCGTGGCAGCTGAAACCAAATGGCGCCCGCCATCAGCGCCAGGCCAATGGTTTGGAACCAATTCAATTTGGACAACATGCGTGGCCTGGCCTCCTTGAAGTTACGGCTGGATAGCACGCTGAACTGTGTGTGGAAACGTGTTGGATACGAGAGCCAATCCTCATCGCTGGCGGATGTTTTGCCGGCGCAATAGGATTGGCAGTCACTGGAGGCACAGGAACTGAAGTTGGATTGCGAATCGGCGCCGCACCAGACCAAATGCTGGGCAGCCTCCTCGTCGGCCTCGCAACCGTTAACCGTGTGATGCAGATTTTCGTACTGGTGGCGATTGTGATTCTGATTGTGATGATGGTGCCGTTGATTGTAATAGTTGTTGATGATGTCGTTGATCAGAATGGTGTCGTGCTGCTGCTTCGATTTGTCTTGGCTGCTTATGCAGTTCCGATTCAAATAGTTCCCGTGAGATTCCCTAGCGGCTATAAACAGCTTCTCGCGTATATCCGGATACGATTTTAACTGCTCCACTGCAAGCCAAAAAATATAATACATATATACAGTTAAATTTTCTATTTATCTAATTTAACTTACACACAAAGTCAGCGGGATTATAGTGCGGCTTAATGGTCACCCCAATATCCTCAAAGTGCCTGTAGATATTGTTCACCTCGCCAAAGTACGCGGTGCGTCCCTGATGCAGCAGCAGCAGCTTGTCAAACATGTGAAACATCTGCGACGATGGCTGATGCACGCTTATCACAATTGTCTTCTGCTCCAGCTGCGCGTAGCGCTTCAGCACTTTCATCAGCGAAATGGCCGAGTGGCTGTCCAGGCCGGAGGTGGGTTCCTAGAAACACAGAGCGAAAAGATATGTTAAAAACAAAAACAGCTGATTATTTTTTAAAGTAAAGTCTAGAGGACATCACCGAAAGTAAACAAAGCGAATGTAAGTTAAACAAAAAAAGAAAAAGAGATTTTAGGGCTGAATAAATATAAATATAATATTCAAACTGATTCAAATTTGAACAGCTTTTTTTTTACAAAAATTAAAAAAATATATTTAAAAACTTTGTTTTTTTAAATAAATTAAAAGTGAGAGGAAATGAAATAT